>CM061141.1:216323400-216625567 GCA_030789695.1 Scilla litardierei | reverse complement strand
GTACCTGCTGGGTGGGTGTGGGAGTGGGTGTGGGTACCTGCTGGGTGGGTGTGGGTACGGTCGGTACGCGAGGAAGCCGCTCAAGAATCTGAGTGAGGCAATAGTGAATGCCCGGAAGTAGGTCGAAGCGGCTGGCCATAGCGGTGACGGTGGCAGACATGGTCCTGAGGTCACCTCTGAGGGCACTCACCGCCCCCTCAAGAGCACGAATGCTCTGAAGTACAGTGTCAAGGGGAGGTGGTGCAGAGGGACGCACGTGTCTGTGCTGTGCAGGACGGGGCTGGCGGACTCGGGTGGTGTAGTGGATGGGCTCAACAGGCATGTGGAGGAAGGGTGCTATGCTCACCAGTGGGGGCCCAGCCTCAGTGCGAGGCTGGGGCGCAGGCTGGTGTGAGGTGGAAGCAGCAGCAGCGGAAGTGGAGTATAAAAGTGGCGACGAGGCGGCAAGAGAGGTCGGTGACACATACGTGGGAACAGACGTCACGACACTCTCAGAAAGTACAGCTACGGTGGAGACAGAAGTGACAACCGCTGGGGAGGCAGTGTGGGGTCCAAAAGGAGAAATCCCAGTGTAGATCATACTGGCCATGGTCTCCACGACCGTAACGAAAGAAGGCTCTCCGCTCTCAACAAAAGTAGGTGGGCGCTCGGGTAGTGCGGAGCAAAGGGGCTCAACGGACAGAGGGCCAGCTGTGGTGGGAGTGGTGGTAGTGGAGGTGGTCTCAGCAGGTGTACTCCCGACACCATCAGAAGTGTGGACAGTGGTGTCAGGAGCAGCAGAAATATCAGGCACAGGCTGAGGGGCCACGGGGTCAACGGGTGCAGCGTGTGCTTCGTGGGCCTGCTCAGCCTGCTCAGCCTCCTCGGCCTCAAGCACGTAGGCAGCGGGGATCAGGAGATCTATCACCGGAAGCCAGTCCACCTGAGCTGGTGCTATCTGTGTCCGAGCTGGGCTCGGAAGGATCATGTAGTTAGCACCGTACGGACCGTGCAACCAAACCCAGTGCCCCTGGCCATGCGGATGAAGCATCTTCATCCGGGCCATGACGTCTATAGATAGTGAAGTGGGGCCCGGGGCTCGTCGCAGGTCAGCCGGAAGGTCCTCGCCGGTCATCAGGGTGAGTAGGGTGATCAGACCGCCGTAACATATCGGTGAGCGAGCGCCCACCGCTACGATGATGTGGTCCAAAAACCAGCTCGCGATATCAATCACGACGGCGGGGACTAACTCGTCACTCCCCCTAGCTAGAACTCTGGGCGCATCATCGCATAGAGCATATAAAGCTCCGGCGTGGACATCGTCCCAGGCTCATACCTCGCCAAAAAGGTAGTCGCCATAAGGCGCTGAGCTATGCGGAGGCAGTGGTGGACGATGGCCGAGGCCTTGGCCCTACTAGGGTCAAAGGCAGCTGGTAAACCCGTGATCCGGGCCCAGAAAGCATGGGAATCGAAGGAAGGTGGGGGAATGTGAGTGGGGTCGTAACCACGGTCGGCTCCGGGGATATCAGGCCACGAAAAGAATGCTCTCATCATGCCGAGAGTGACCTGGCACTCTCGGTCCATAAACCTAAACGAGCATCCCTCGTCGGTCCGGGCTATAGAACTCATCACCTCAAGTGTCGTACGGACGAAGGTGACCGCCGACACTTGGAAAAAATCTCGCCAACCCACGTTGTAATACAACGTGAGCATCCCCTCAAGTACCCCCAGGCATCCTAGGTCTGCAAGGTGAGCGAACCTGGAGGGTACAATCGAGCGCTAGGAAATGCGCTCGAAAACGACGCGGTGTGCGTCGTCTCGAAATGTAATCCCCAGCGGCCCGACAAGTGGAGCCGGTGGTGGCAGTGGGTCAGCAGGGAGTGGCTGTGCGGGGTGAACGGGGACTACAGGCTGTGGCTGTGCGGGGTGAGCGGGGACTGCAGGCTATGGCTGTGTGGGGTGAGGTGGTGTAGGCGGAGGAGAGTCCTCCATCTCGTGTCAGGGGCCGGCCTCATCCGGCCACTTCCTCTTGGCGAAAGCTCTCCTGGTACGTGGCCGTGTCCGGGGCGGCATGTGGGCCCCGGGTGCTCACCAAAAGCGAAATAAATGTGACGTGCGAAAATGAGTGGAGCGAATATACCAGAACACACCGCGAGAGCGAGATAGTGGATGCGTGCGAAGACGCCTCCTCCACTAAGCCAAAAACGCTCCCCGGAAGCTTTCCTAGGCTCCCCTAAGCTCCCCAATATAGCATGCACATCAAACGAAGATATCAGCGAGTAATATTCAAAATGTATGGGGGGTTAGGGGTATAATAGATAGATTTTGAAGTTAATTTGGTGTAGGGGTTCGATTTGCACACGGATCGTCGAAAAATACAAGAAAAAGGAGAAAATGGGCAAAATTGGGTATACCGGAGCTCGCCCGACGGCGAGGGAGTCGCCGGCGACTCGGGCGGTGCGGCGGCGTCGTCAGCCGGCGGTGGTCGGCCGAGCGAGGTGGCGGCAAGTGCGGTCGGGCGAGTGGCAGCGAGTCGCAGCGGGCGTAGGGGGCTGATCGGGCGTGGAAACGAAAAAGTGACGCTTCGAATTCCGCGCCGAGCCCGCGGCTTTTATAAAGGAAAAGTTACGACTCGGCCGAGTGAAAGTGTCACTCCGGCCGAGTGATCGTAACGGAAATATTTTTTGAAAATTCCTCCCCGCTTACGACTCGACCGAGTGGCTTTACCACCCTCGGCCGAGTGGAAAAAGTCCATTCGGCCGAGTGGCACAAGCTACTCGGCAGTTCTCGCCCTAGGAGCGTATCGGTTTCACTCGGCCGAGTGAAGATATATACTCGGCCGAGTGGCAATTATACTGAAATCAAGAAAAGAAACAGAGAGTTGGGTACAGCAGACTTCCCTCGTTTGTGGGCCGCTCGGGCGGACGAACTTATGTGCTCGGCCGAGTGGCTAGTGCACTCGGCCGAGTGAATCCTGTTTTCTGTTGTTTGGCTCCGTTTGGACTCTAATCTCTGTTTTTCTTCCTCCAGTCGATTTCATCCTTCTCCTAAGCATCGAGCGCATTCCTGGAGCGCTCCTCGTCGCCTTGTTCATCCTCCTAATGATAGATATCCCTTTCTCCTCTCCTGTCAGAGAAAAATAGGACCCGTTATCACGAAATTTTCAGGAAAAAGACTCAAAACACTAATAATTTCTAAAACAAAAATAAAGAGCAAAGTAAAAATAAAGCGATAACCGTCGGGTTGCCTCCCGACAAGCTCTCGTTTAAGGTCTTGAGCTCGACCCCCTTTGATTTTCAATTTAATGCGGGATATTGGGTGCATATGGGATGCACCCGTCGAATTTATTTGGAAGAACGCTGGGATTTTGATGTTGCAGCGGCGTGTTCTTCCTCAGTGCTCCTTTGTCTCGGGTAGTGTTGGGGGGTGACTCCCCCAAGCTAGTGCTTGCTCTGGGACTCGGCTTCACCGATGACACCGATTTCCGTATCGGCGGAGCTTTCTTCGGAGTCCTCATCTTTGAGAGCTTGCAGAGCTCTCGAATTCTTGCGACATCAGCGTCGCCTTCATCAATTTCTACGGAGGGGTCAGGGGAATGCTCCATCATTTCTTCTTGGCCCAAGTCCGGCCCTTCCTCAAAATCATCCTCGAATAGTGCGTCGAGGGAATGGGGGATCGCCACCTCGATGACCTCGTCAAGGAGGTCCATATAGTCCAGCTCCTCATGATAAGGCATGTGTTTCATTGCCTTGGGTATATGAAGCTCCACCTCGATGTTGCCGACGTTCAATGTTAGAGTCCCTTCACGTACGTCGATAATGACACCGGCGGTGGCGAGGAACGGGCGTCCAAGTATTAGCGACGTATCTCCCTCCTCCTTGACATCCATGATCACGAAGTCGCATGGCAAACATATTCCCCCGGGACTTGTAACGGGATATCCTCTGCGATCCCTACCGGCCTTGTGATCCGACCATCTGCTAGTTGTATCCGCATGTCGGTAGGCTTCAATTCTGTGCCGGTGTTTAGTCTTCGGAACATAGAGAGAGGCATGAGGCTAACACTAGCCCCTAAGTCCACTAACGCCTTTTGTAGAGGGACGCCGCCTAAGGTGCAAGGAATTCGGAAACTCCCCCGGTCTTTGAATTTAGCGGGCTCCTTCTCTCTCTCTTGGTGAACCAAGTCCCCTCCTCTGCTAGCATTATTTTCTCCTTCCTCTTTCTTCCCGTTATCAAATCCTTTAAGAACTTGGCATATGTCGGGATCTCCACGATAGCGTCGAGGAAAGGAATATTGTGGCTTACCCCTCTCAAATATTCGAGAAACTTGGCTAGCCGTTTCTCCATCTTTGCTCTAGCAATCCTTTGAGGGAATGGGATCGGCGGCATAAAACGCCTCTCTTCAATCAGTTGCTCCGCTCTGGACTTTTCTTCCCCTTGCGGCTCTTTCTCCCTCTCAACTTCAATCACCGGCTCACTTGGCTCTACTCTCTCCACCACGGGCTCCTTGGTTGGGATCATGACGGGGGTGGTATCCTTCCCGCCTCTCGTAGTAACTGCAACCACTGCGTTGATATGTCCGGTGGTGCCCCGTGGATTTTGCTCGGGTTGAGCCGGCAACTGTTGACTATTTTGATTGAGCAACGCAAGTTGCTCTGAGATTTGGCCTACAAAGGTTGCAAGGGAATCTTGGCTCGCCTTCAATGAAGCATTAGTCTTCTTCTGCTCGACCATAAACTCCTCCACTCTAGCTTCAAAATCGGAACGTTGTTGAGCTTGTGGAGGGTTTGGATTTCTCCACCCTTGATTGTATCCGGGCGGCCTATAGGGTCCCACTTGTTGCTTTGGTGGGAAATTTTGTTGTGGAGGCCCCCTCGGTGGATAATGTCGTTGTTGTTGTGGTGGTGGTCGAGCTTGATGAGGTAGTTGTTGCGGTGGGTTCAATGCTCCATTATTGTTGGCATAGGAGAAACCGGGATGGTTTCTAGTGGCCGGATTGGCCCAATATCCTTGGTTCCCCGCGACGTATTGAACTTGCTCCAAAGACCCCTCTCCTTGTTCTCCTCCCAAATACATAGCTTGGGATTGGTCTTGCCAATCACACATTTGATTTGTTGGTGTGGATGTGGAAGGGGCTCCTTGGGGCTCCGTAATATATTTCTCCAGTCTCTCCACCACCTTGTGGAGAGAATCGAACTTGTTGGTCAGCTCCGCCACAGCCTTGGCCTCATAGATGCTAGATGGCTTCAAGGAGGACGAAGAGTTTCCTCGCTCGTCGCCCCATTGTTGATTGTTCGAGGCCATCTCCTCAATTAAGGCCATAGCTTCGTCGGGAGTCTTCGATAAGATGGCCCCATTTGCCGCGGCATCAATAATCTGCTTGGTCCCCGGTTGGAGACCATTATAGAAGCTATGGACTAGCTCCCAATCTTCAATGCTATGGTGGGGGCACTGATGTTGCAGGTCTTTGAAGCGCTCCCATGCCTCGTAGAGTGTCTCTTGAGGTCCTTGCTTGAAGGACATGAGAGCACTCCTAATCTTTACCGTCTTGGAGGGCGGATAGAACTTGTCGATAAACGCGCTCGCCAACTCATCCCATGTGGTAAAGACTCCTTCAGCTTGCGTCCTCAACCAATAAAGAGCTTTATCCTTTAATGTGAAGGGGAAGAGGCGCAGTCTGATGGCATCTAGGGTGACGCCCGGCATCTGGAAGGTGGCGCACTTCGACAGAAATAGCTGGATGTGGTAGTGAGGATTTTCATGGGCGTTCCCATGAAATGGATCCTGCTGCATCATAACCACAAGTCCAGTCTTCAGCTCAAAATTCTTGTCCGCCGCCAACTCCGGCATTGCTATGGACGAGGTCGTAGAAGAGGTCTTAGGCCGGAGCCTATCGCGAATGGAAATGATCCTCGCCATTCTTGCCGCCAATTGTTCTGCAGTTTCCGGGTTGGTCATAAACCTCCCTTCCGGATATTGTCTCCTCTCCCCTCTGATTCTTCGCAATGAACGCTCGATCTCAGGATCAAACAATATATCTACGGGGTCCACTGTGGATCTCGTGTACATGCACGGGAAAACAAAGTTTCAAAGAAGTGATTAGCACAATGGAAGGGTTAGATAAAAAAATAAAGAAATAAAACAAAAAGAAAGAAATAGCTAGGGTGGTAGGATCAAACACAATCGCCTCCCCGGTAACGGTGCCAAAAACTTGATCGCGCCCGGGCGTACACCCAAAAGAGCGACCGTGTAGTTTTACCGCAAGCGCACGGTATAGCGGCGAGCCGGTATCGAACACAGGGAGGACGTATGACAGTGCATTCTCCGAACAACCTGGCTATAGGGACAGAAAAGTAGGAAATTGCCTTTCGGTGATGTTGTCACAATCGTCAAATAATGTAAAGAGATATAAAATCAAATAAAGACGCCTAGGGAATAGGAAATCCCCGCTACTCACCATATCTCGTCATTGTGATTCATCGGTTTCATAATTGCTAGGGTAGAATGTCGGATGAACTAGTTGCAAATGAATGTAAAACCTAGCTCACGCTCTCGGGCTGTTGCCAGTCTATAGCAAACCTAGGCTCGGGCCCAATCTCTTGCAAACCCTAGCCTAGGCAAGCTAGCATTAGGATCAACGTCATCGTTCAATCGCATCCCGAGCCCACTCTCGTGCAAACTCGGGCTACGACCTAGGTTGGGATAGTTCCTACCCGTCCAATCTCTTGCAAACGGGTATCGGTATAGAATTGCAACCGAGAATCCTAGTATCGGTCCAATCTCTTGCAAACCGATACTTCGGAAACTCAATTTCAACCCAATTCGGATTTCTAGGGTTTCCTATCGAATTGGGATCCAATCTCTTGCAAATCCCAATCGATATGAACACCTAGCTATCCGTATTATATCGATCCCAAACTAACCCTAATCAATTCTAGCAATAGTTCTACCAAATCATCACAAATCGGAAATTGGGCTCATAGGGTTCATCCCCACGCCCTAAGACGTTAAGACTACTCACAAATCATATCGCAAATGGAAGAACAATCAATTGAAATAGCAATAGAATTCATGGCAATATTCAAAATAGCAATAAAAATAGGATTTTTAATAGAGAGGGAGACAAACTAATGTAGCTTTCCAAGAATCCAACAAAATAACACTTTTCTCTCCTCTCCAATCACAAGAAATAAAGTCTAAAAAGTCTAATCTAAAAAGGCTGCCAAAAACAATAGAAAAGCTCCCTAAACTAGGTTAGAATCTGGGGTTAAATACCCCCCAAAACTGCCCAAAAATTCGTGACCAAGCTGCCCCTGCGTAGCTCCAAAATCGTGATTTCCGCTACAGGCAGCGCTGCTCACTCGGCCGAGTGACAAATGTCGCTCGGCCGAGTGAAAAACCCTGACGGATTCCAGTAAGTCTGGGGCCTTGGGGGTCGTCACTTTGGGCGTCACTCGGCCGAGTGAGTTGTCGTCACTCGGCCGATGGGCTATCTTCACTCGGGCGGTCGGCAATTGCCACTCGGCCGAGTGGGGCTTCTGATCTCAGACTGACAAAAAAACAGTAACTTGGGAGTTTTTGATGGCCGTCATCAGAGTGCCACTCGGGCGGACAGGATATGTCACTCGGCCGAGGCGGCTTCTGATCTCGGCCGAGTGCACACTTGGAGCGTGTCCGATCTGGCCGGCCGAGCGGGGTCTTGCTGGTCGGCCGAGTGACTCCTTCACTCGGCCGAGTGAGACACTAAAAATGCCCATTCTGAGTGTTTTTGCCTCCTCGTCGCTCCTACGACGTTCTTTTTTCTTCCGCTCCTCTCTAATATCAAAATACCCCTCAGGGAAGTCTTTGGTGACACTCCGGAGTGGATGTATCTCGGAATCACTCCAAATCGCTCCAAATCTCCTGAAATACGACAAAAACAACAAATCGTGAAAAGTATCTTAATATTGTCGATAAACCGTGAAAAACATGATTTGAGCGATCTAAATGGCATGCAAACATGTGGGAAAAAAGGTGTAAAATACGGAGTGATCAGGTGTTGGGTCGCCAGATATGGTTGTTATAGAGGGAAGGTGGTGGCACGACCAGAGGGAAAGGCATTCAAGGCTCTAATGTGATCAGTGGGGGAGGCAGCGGTGCAAAAGTAGGGTAAACAAGGGAGTGTGAGTGTGAGAATGAGTGGGACGGAGAGGTGTGTGTGTAGGTTCATAAAGGGAAGTGAAAATAATTTAATTCAATTAATTAATTAATAATAAAATGTGGTAGTTGGGGTTTAAGGTTAGCTGAGGGAGTTCAATAAAGGAATTAGCTAGGAGAGGTTAGGTGAGGAGATGGCTTAGGTGATGGGATTAAGGATGTTAATTTTGGGTTTATGTTTAATAAATTTTCATTTTCCAGTTCCAAAAAAATGATTCCTAAAATTACTATAAATTACGAAAAAGTAGAAAACTAATAAAAATAGTTTTTAAAAATTTTTGGTCCATAGAATATTGGTAATTTTTAAGGCTAAATTTGTTAATAGTTATTATTATTATATTTAAAATTTACCGAATTTTTGCTTCGGAAATGATTTTTGAAAAATTCTTGAAAAATTATCATAAATTCTGAAATATTAGAAACCTAATGAAATTAATGTTTGCCAAAAATTTTAGTCTATAGAATAAAATGTTTTGTGGTTAAAGTTGTAAACATGTTTTGAATCGTTTTGAGCTCAGAAAAATAGTTAAAATTCATACAAAAATATTTAAAATCATAGACATACTTTTAAAATTTTTGAAATTTATTCAAAAAAATATTTAAACTATATTGATAGATTCTTGCCATCACAACTTTTGCTTTAGGTTACAGATTCAAGAGATGAGACAAATTAGAAGTTTAACATTCGTAAGTGGGTTCATTGGACACTCGATTGGTTAGTGATGCTTAGTGTAAAGCTCACTATGTAAGTAAACATGCATCAAGTGAGGTGATTTATTTTTAAGGTGAAGGATTTGAAATTTTTTGAGTTGGCTTAGGCTTTAAGGCGTATTTGTATTAATGTGAAATATTGAAAAATATGATATAAAACACCAAAAATATCCCAAGATTAATTTATAATTTATGTGATTTATTTGGAGACCAAAACACTAATTTTTTTTGGAAAACATAATTGAATTTTATCTTAGCTCTGATTAATGAACATTAAAGCTGGCCAATGATAATTTTTTGGGATTTTTGCTGCACAATGCGGTCCATACCCACGGCCTGTAGGCCCGCCTACAGTAAGGCGTGCGATGAGCACGCTAAGCGGGTTATGTAATGAGTGGATAAGAGATTGTGCCTAAGGCACGATCGAATACAATAGTGATGCATGGTGCATGATCAGTCAATCCTGCCCAGATCGAATGGCTAGCATCACTCTAGGTTTGAATGGATGAGGATGTGGGGACGCAGTGGGTGAAGAATACGAAAATGATCTGGAAATGATATTGTAGCACAGACCCATTAGGTTTTTTCTAAGGTTATTTAACCCTTGTTTTGGCTAGGTTTTGATGTGAATTTTATGCACAATTTTGTTGGGCTACATGTAGAAATACAAATGATAAACTGAGGGGCCAAGAGAGGATTGTTTGAGAGACAAAAAAGAGAGTTTTCTACCTTTTTTCTTCTCAGAATTCTTAGCAGGCTTCTTTTTTCCCTTAAACTAAGTGCCATACTATGTAATTAAAATTATTGAAGAATTAGTGATATCTTCAACTGGACGTACACCAAGAATTAGATGGAAGTAGTATAAATCTTGGTGTCATGTATGCATTTTACTTTTTGGTTTTGAATCAAGAAGGCATATGAACCTAACTTGTGGTCTTAGACCCCCCAAACAACACTTTTTGGTTTTGAATAACTATAATTCACTTTGAAAAATATATTCCGATGCTAGTGCTATCATAAGGTCACAGTGGACGCTTGTATGTTTCTAATTATATGGTTGTTAATTGAAACCAAAAAGTTGGCAATATGTTTTTTCTCAAGGTATACAGTAGTTTATTTTAATTATCAAAGTTTGAAACATGTTTTTTTTGTGAGTGAGGGAGGCCTTTGGCCTCCCCACCATTTTATCCCTCCATTACACCCCACTTATTGTAGTAATGGGGACCTTTGGTGTTCATGCTCTTTCACATTCCATATGAGATGAATATAGAACCATGGCTCATGACCATGGTTACTCTTTTTTCTCCAAGTCATAACACGTTATCAGCACCGAAGCTCTCATTTTTTGAGCGTTTTCTCCCGTATCCCCTCAAATTAACCTCCTACGTGCGAAGGAATCTATAGTTGCGACGATCCGTTGCGGCTTGCGGCGATCCGTTGCGGCGATCTTTTAGGCGTATCGGGAGCGGGAATTTCGATCTACGAATTTTTTTATTACGATCGTCCCTAGATCTTTGTTCTAGAGATTATAATGGCAAAATTGGCAAGCGTCGATTTCGAGGTTCTTGATGCAGCGGGAAAGAAATATCTTAGCTGGCGAGTGGACCTAAAGTTCTACTTGTGTTCAATGGCTCACTTCGACTCTGGCCCCTGCAGTGGCCGAGACAGCTGCTAGCAGTGCCCCTGAAGAGGCACAACCATCTAGCAGTTCTCCTATCGTTGTCTCCGACATAGATAAGGTGAAAGCCATTATCTATATCAGGAGACACATAGATTGGACCTTAAAGGCCGAATACTTAATGGTTGAAGACCCTTTGGAGTTGTGGCAAGCGCTGGAGGCACGTTATAAACAACAAATTGATGTCATATTACCACGTGCCAGTTATGAGTGGGAAAACCTCAGACTTCAGGACTATAAGTCTGTTGCTGAGTATAACTCTGCACTTCATAATATCACCTCACGCCTGAAGTTGTGCGGTGAAGAAGTGACTGAGCATCGCATGTTGGAAAAGACATTTACCTCGTTTCAAGAGATAGATGCAATCCTCATGCAACAGTATCGTGAACTCAACTTCACGAAGTTCTCTGATTTGATCTCTTGCCTTCTTAGGGCAGAGCAGAATAGAGATTTACTGCTTGCCACTCATAATTTGGCCCCTGCTGGTACTGTCCCTATCCCTGAAGCCCACCATGTTTCTCCCCAGAAGTGGAAAAACAAGAAGAATGCTAGAAAGAACAAAGGGAAAGCTGTAATGAAGCCATCAAGAGGAGCACCACCCCAGACCAACAACAACAATAAAGGGAAGAGAAACTTCACATGGAAGCATAAGAACACTGATCCAGTGTCAATTCCTAAGAAGAACTGTGAGGATAAATGCCATAAATGTGGCATGACTGGTCATTGGTCCAGAAATTACCGCACTCCTCGACACCTCCAGGATCTGTATCAGGCAAGCCAGAAGTCTTAGCCTGAAACAAACTTGGCGGCTGTTCAACCGCTCACCAAGTTCACAGCAAAAGATTTCGAAAATGACGACCTGCTCGATTGAGCCCTACCTTATATCTATGCATTTAAATTTCTGTAGCTTCATCTGTAGTTTGATTTGAAAGCACTTTTATTTGAATGTCAGTTTTTCATTTACTTAAATAAACTTTCATTTTGCTTATATATAGATGAAGTATGAGTGCCTAGTGGACAGTGCCTCAACGCACACTATCCTTCGCGATCCATGCTATTTTTATAGCTTAAACAAATATGACGGTCCTGTTATTACGATTTCAGGACTGTCCAACATAATCGAAGGATCTGGGAAAGCAATCATATTGCTCCCAAATAATACATGACTTAAAATACAAAATGCATTATTCTCTCCAAAATCTAATAGAAATCTCTTTTGTTTCAAAGATATTCGTTTTAACGGATAACACTTTGTAACGACTGGTTTTTCATGTATGGATTTTATTATAAATATTTATATATTTGGTTGCTTTCCCTTGTTATGATTTCCATTTCCGTCTCCGTAGTTTTCATTTTCATTCGTTTCGTCGTGATTCTCTAGATTCTTCCGTCGGTCGGCGTGTTTGAAGTAAGTCATTCGTGACGGGCTTCATAACGTCGATATCTTAGAGTTAGAACGAGCCTAGGAGACTTAGGAAACCATCCCGGAGCTCCGCGCTCCATTTCGGAACTTTTGGTGCTCATTAGCCGATGTAAGAAGGGGCACCGACCGACTAGATGACGATCCAGTCGGTCGGAAAACCTTTTTGAACCGACTAGTGGGCTTTGTTAAATGTTCAGGAGTTACTGTTTGTCGTTAGTCGGTCGAAGAACGTTGGTTGACCGACTAAGTTGCAAACTAGTCGGTCGGCAATGCTTCTTTAACCGACTAACTCATTTACTATTTTTTTTGGTATCAGTACTGTTCTTTCTTAGTCGGTCTAAGTTCATCTTTTGACCGACTAGTTGTTAAACTAGTCGGTTAAGTTTTGTACCCAGTCCGACTAATTCTTAGTTCTTCTGTACAGTCGAGTACTGTTTACTCTTAGTCGGTCTAAGAACGTTCATCGACCGACTAGATGTCAAACTAGTCGGTCAGTAATTGTTCCTTGACCGACTAAATCTAAAAGCCTAATTTTCGTCTGGGTTACTGTTTACGCTTAGTCGGTCTGTGTTGGTCAACCGACCGACTAGTTCCCAAACTAGTCGGTCAGTGGTTGTTCTTTGACCGACTAACCAGTGCTGTAAGCCTTAGTTTTGCCCTAGCCACCACCAAACTCTATAAATACCCCTCCAAACGTTTTCTTCTTCTTCCTCATGACCTAAAACCCTAATTTCTCCTCCATTGAGCCCCCATCTTCCTCAACTCATTAATCCTTCATCCCAAGCTCATCCTCCATCATCCAAACCCTCCCTTGTCACAACCCACCTTCCATCTTCCCCAAACCTTCATCAAACCCCCAAAATTCACATCAAAACCCATTTCTCCAGATTTTTCCCTCATTTCCAGATCTGAGCCGGATCGTTCTTCCGTTGCCGTGGTTGCTCGGCATCGTTCCTTCGTTTCTTCACGGTAATACTCGATTCCTTTAGTTTTAGCCTAACCCACATTGAGATTGTGAAACCCTAATAAAATGGATTATTAGATGATTAGGGTTCCATTAAGAAATCGATTTAGAATCGTTGTTCTAATAATTGTTTTGCTATAACAGTGATCCATCCGTAGTTTAGCTTGTGACGATCTTCGTTGCTCGTCAAACCCGGTATCTGGCAAGTGAAACTTGCATCTCTCGATTTGGGCCATGTCTTAGGCCATTTCCCTTGCCTTAGCGTAAAAGAGACTAGACGGTGAAAGGATAGCCGTCTAGACGCCCTTGACCTAGCTTGACAACGAAGCTTGGTCCGTCACCTTCATCATGCTTGTATGTCATGTTTAAATTCAATTAACGGTACGCAAATATCTGTTCATGGCATTGCATATTGATTAGTCATCGTGATTGCGTAGCACACGCTACAATACTTATATTTCCTGGCTCGTGTTCCAGAAGCGAGCCCTGTAGTTGGAAACCCCAACGCTCGACACATATGGGTGGGGTAAGAGATATGCGGCCACCTGAGCCCCGAGTTGGCCTGATCCGCCACTCCGGCCAGCAGGCGAAATCTCTAGTGCACAAGTGATTAATAGTGATAGGAGATAAGCGGCCTGAGCCACGAGCTGGCCAGCAGGTGGACTCTCTATGCACTAAGTGATAAATATTGATAAGTGAATCGTGATTAGTGCTTAGTGATTGCTACATCGTGAGTGCGTGACACTCTCTCTTTAAAACTGCTGCATCAAACTAAACTGTCATGTCATTGTTTAATATTATAAGTGCTAGGTTGTTAGTTACTTTCAGTTTCCTTGCTCAAGTCATTTGACTTGCTGACATGTGCCCCTTTTCTCTTTTGGGTGACACATGTTAGACCCCGAGCCAGAGTTACTTGCTGAGGGTGAGGTGTTTGCGGACGTCGAGCTTGCGCCCGTGTTGGACGAGGACTTCGTTGACACTAGAGATCAGTCTTAGTGTCTACGTCTAGTTTTGTTAGATTGCTTAGGTTGTCGGTGCGTGGAACCTAGTTCGATACTCTGTTATGTTTGTGTTTTGTTTGGCCTTGTTCTGGGCCTTTAGACTCTCTCTTTTAGCCTGGTGGCTTTTTCTGTGATGTTGAATATTTTGTGGACAAACTGTGGGATTGGTATTTCATATCCGTCTCATCTTATTATTATTATTATTGTTGTTGTTTCGTTTGCAATTACAGGGACCTGCTAATACCAAATTTACGCTTATCAGGCGTGCAGCTTCACAGCTCCACGCTTGAGCGGACCTTCTCACGTCTTGCCTCCATTTTAGGGAAGCGGGGCGTGACAGGTTTTAGGTGTGGCCCATGCATGTCCCTTCTGTAACTGCAATTATCTGGATAACGATAATAAAATAAGACTGTCCAACAAATAAGTTCGACATCTGAGCCCTAAGCTATGAGTCTAATTGTTTCGTTTTCTGTGTCATTAGATGGCAGGAAGGCGAATCACCCGTGGTGGTGGTAGTGGTGCGCCCCCTCATGACGAGGAGCCTGAGTGGGAGCCCACTAACGGAGAGATGATGCGGATGATGATGCAGATGATGCAAGTTAAGCAGGGTGTGCTTCTGCAGGTACAGAATGCTCCGGTGGCTCGAGCTGCTCGGGTGGTGGAAGCCCCTCGCCCTGAGCCTGGGGCGAAGCAGTTCAGAGAGCTGGGTCCTGCATATTTTGATGGAACCGAAGGTCCACTAGCGGCTGATGAATGGATGAGGAATATCGAGGACAATCTGAAGATGTCCAAGGTCAACGAAGTTAGTTGGGTTGACTTGGTGAAGCGCCAGCTGAGGGATAACGCCAGGAATTGGTGGGATGCTGAAGAGAAGATGTTGGAGGAGCCGATCGTCTGGGCTACCTTCAAGGCCAGATTTGATGGTGAGTTCTTCCCAAAAGTTGCCAGGGAAGAGATGCTGCAACGTTTTATCGATCTGAAGCAAGGAAGCTCGTCGGTGGACCGGTATCACCAAGAGTTCATGAGGCTGAGTCGGTTTGCACCGAAGATGGTGCAGGACGCTGAGGAGAGAGCTCAGAGGTTCCTGCAGGGACTTGCTTCGGAGCTCCAGAGTTTTGTGACCTCTTCTGACCGGGAATCTTATCAGAAGGTTCTGGTAGCAGCCAAGAGGCAGGAGCTGCTCGTGAACCAGAGGAGGGGGTCTATTGTTGGTGCTGGGAAGAGGTCTGTGGAACAAGCGAGAGCTGTGGTTAGACCTGGATTCAGGTCGAACCAGTCGGTTCAGTTTAAGAGGCCAGGAGGGCCTGTTCAGAAGACTTGCCATTTCTGTGGCAAGGAGGGCCATATCAAGGAATCATGCAGGAGGTTCTTGGGGTAATGTATTGCCTGTGGAGATTCCTCCCATGCTCTCAGGGAGTGCCCGAGGTTGAAGCAGCCTTGGAGGGCACCCATTGCTGCCCCGCCGTTGCAGCAGAGAGCCCCGGTGCCCGCTGGTCGTGGGGTACCCCTTGTTCCACAGGGGCATGCCTTTCGGCAGGCTGTTCCGCCGAGGAGGTAGGCATTTCTGATGACCGAGGAGGAGATTTTGGCCATGGATGAGGTCATTGCAGGTAACTTTCAATCTAGTTGTTCCTTCCTTAATTAGTTGATTGTTAAAATTATGTTGGTTGCTTGTGTATGAATGTTGCTAGAGTAAGATTTGATTGATTAGACTGTTTGTTAGGTGTGGTTTTGGTTTGCACATTCCCTGCCCGAGTCCTCTTTGACTCAGGTGCGTCGATGTGCATTTTGGCCCAGAGCTTCGTGGAGAAGCATTCCTTGTCGACGACCCCTCTCTCCAAGAGTTGGAACATCGTTATAGGGAATGGAGTAGTCTCGGTGCATCGTGGGTGCAGCCCTTGCTCTGTGGTGGTTTATGGACATGAGCTTTATGCTGATTTTATTGTCCACAACATCACCAACTACGATGCGGTCTTTGGGATGGATTGGCTTGTGAGCTTATATGCTACGATTGACTGTCGGAGGAAGAGGGTGGTGTTCGAGATTCCCGGACACCCAGTATTTGAGTTCAGCCGTGGCAGCAGTTCGCTTGGTCCTGTCAGATTTCGGGCCAGACCGGTGGAGGTTGTGGCTATGCAGATGGAGTTGGAGAGGCCAGCTGTGGTGCGAGATTTTGATGACGTCTTCCCCGAGGAGATGTCTGGACTGCCACCCGATCGAGCTTTAGAGTTTTCTATTGATTTGATTCCAGGTGCACAGCCGATTTCGAAGGCACCATACCGTATGGCGCCTGCAGAATTGGAAGAGTTACGGAAGCAGTTGGATGAGCTTATGCAGAAGGGTTACATTAATCCCAGCGTGTCTCCGTGGGGAGCACCGGTTCTGCTGGTGAAGAAGAAGGATGGTTCGCGTCGCATGTACGTGGACTATCGGGAGTTGAATGCGGTGACCATCAAGAATAAATACCCGTTGTCTCGCATCGATGATATCTTTGATCAGCTGGGAGGATCGAGGGTGTTTTCTAAGTTGGATTTGAGGAGTGGTTATCATCAGTTGAAGGTGAAGAAGGATGATGTGCCGAAGACCGCTTTCAGGACGAAGTATGGACACTATGAGTTTGTGGTTATGCCTTTTGGTGTAACTAACGCACCCGCAGTTTTCATGAATCTGATGAACCTGATTTTCTATGACTTTTTGGATAAGTTTGTCGTTATCTTTATTGACGACATTCTGATCTATTCGAAGTCAGAGGAAGAGCATGCCTCGCACTTGAGGACGGTGCTGGAGATTTTGAGGAAGCATCGGTTGTATGCTAAGTTTTCAAAGTGCGAGTTTTGGCTGGACCGAGTTGCTTTTCTCGGGCATGTGGTGACTGGAGATGGTATTTCAGTGGATCCCGAGAAGATTAGGGCCATCAGGGAGTGGCCTGTTCCGTCGTCGGCCTATGAGATTCGGAGTTTCCTTGGGTTGGCGGGATATTATCGGCGTTTCATTAAGGATTTTTCCCGTATTGCCGAGCCAATGACCAGGTTGACACGGAAGGATATACCTTATGTTTGGTCGGGTGACTGTGAGCATGCCTTTGGTGTTCTGAGAGAGCGTTTAACGTCTGCTCCTGTCCTTGCTGTGCCTGACTGTAGTGGAGGATTCGAGATCTTTTGCGATGCTTCTGATAAGGGTCTCGGTTGTGTTTTGCATCAGCATGGACATGTGGTGGCTTATGCGTCGCGTCAGCTCAAGGTTCATGAGAAGAATTACCCGACGCATGATTTGGAGTTGGCTGCCGTTGTGTTTGCTCTTAAGATTTGGAGGCACTTCTTGCTGAGTGAGAAAGTGAAAATCTTCACCGATCACAAAAGACTGAAGTATATTTTTACTCAGAAGGAGCTCAACATGCGACAGCGTCGATGGTTGGAGCTCATGGTGGATTATGAGATTGATTTGCAGTATCACCCTGGTAAGGTAAATGTGGTGCCAGATGCTTTGAGTAGGCTTCCCGCGGTGATGGTTTTGACTTCGCAGTGGAGATTGCAGCAGGATTTTTGCGAGTTCGGAGTGGAGATTTTTCTTCCTGGGGAGGCTTCTTCGTTGATGTACATGCAGGTGCAGTCAACGATCGTGGATCGGATTAAGGCAAGTCAGGCCGGAGATCCGAAATTGGTAAGGATTCGAGGGCAGGTTGAAGCTGGTCTGCAGACTGACTTTTTGATTCATGAGGATGGCTCACTGAGGTTTGGAGCCAGGTTGTGTGTGCCAGCTGGGGATATTAGAGAGGAGTTGATGGTGGAGGCACACAGTTTGCCGTATTCTGTGCATCCTGGTGGGACCAAGATGTACCATGATCTTCGTCTGAATTTTTGGTGGCATGGCATGAAGAGGAGTGTGGCTTGGAGTGTAGCCAAGTGCTTGGTTTACCAGCAAGTGAAGGCGGAACATCAGCATACGGCTGGGTTGATACAACCGCTTCCGATTCCGGAGTGGAAATGGCAACACATCACTATGGATTTCGTGACTGGACTACCTCGGAGTCCGAAGCAGAATGACGCAATTTGGGTGATCGTGGACCGATTGACCAAGTCTGCACATTTTATTCCATTCCGAGTAGGACAGTCCACTGAGGCACTAGCAAGGAGATACATGGAGGTAATTTCTTTACTCTCCGTTTCTATTTCCTTCTTCTAGTTTAGATAGTGATGTAACGTGAATCGTGCAGGAGATCGTGCGACTTCATGGAGTCCCCGTGAGTATCGTGTCGGACAGGGACACGAGGTTCACATCTCAGTTCTGGCAGAGTTTACAGAAGAGTTTGGGTACGCGTCTGAGTTTTAGCACGGCGTACCATCCGCAGACAGATGGCCAGTCCGAGAGGACGATTCAGATTTTGGAAGACATGCTGAGAGCGTGCATGTTGGATTTCAAGGGTTCGTGGGAGGACCATCTACACTTGGTGGAGATCTCTTACAACAACAGCTACCAGGCGTCTATTGGCATGGCGCCTTTCGTCGCTTTGTATGTGAGGAAATGTTGATCGCCATTGAGTTGGGATGACGTTGGCGATCGGGAGCTGTTGGGGCCTGAGATGATTGTGGAGGCTGTGGAAGTCGTCAGGAACATTCGGGAGAGGCTGAGGATTGCTCAGGACCGTTTTAAGCATTGGGCGGATGCGAAACGTCGTCCTTTGGAGTTTCAGCCAGGCGATCATGTGTTTCTGAGGATTTCCCCGAATCGTGGAGTGATTCGTTTTGGGAAGCGGGGGAAGTTGAGCCCGCGATACATTGGATCGTTTGATGTTTTGGAGAGGATCGGCGAAGTAGCTTACCGCTTAGCCTTGCCGCCATCTTTGGAAGGAGTCCATGATGTTTTCCATGTGTCGCAGCTTCGTCGATACATCAGCGATCCGTCTCATGCCGTAGATTTCTCGGAGATCGCCGTTCGCCCAGATTTGACGTATGACCAGCATCCAGTGCAGATTCTGGACAGGCGTCAGAAGTCACTTCGGAACAAGGTCGTCGATCTTGTTAGAGTGATGTGGCGGCACGGTTCGCCGGGAGAGTCTACTTGGGAGAGAGAAGATGAGATGCGAGAGCGCTACCCACTTTTGTTCCCGGACATCGTGAGTGTTGGGAATTCCGAGGACGGAATTTTTCTTAAGTTGGGGAGGATGTAACGACTGGTTTTTCATGTATGTATTTTATTATAAATATTTATATATTTGGTTGCTTTCCCTTGTTGTGATTTCCATTTCCGTCTCCGTAGTTTTCATTTTCGTTCGTTTCGTCGTGATTCTCTAGATTCTTCCGTCGGTCGGCGTGTTTGAAGTAAGTCATTCGTGACGGGCTTCATAACGTCGATATCTTAGAGTTAGAACGAGCCTAGGAGACTTAGGAAACCATCCCGGAGCTCCGCGCTCCATTTCGGAACTTTTGGTGCTCATTAGCCGGTGTAAGAAGGGGCACCGACCGACTAGATGACAATCCAGTCAGTCGGAAAACCTTCTTGAACCGACTAGTGGGCTTTGTTAAATGTTCAGGAGTTACTGTTTGTCGTTAGTCGGTCTAAGAACGTTGGTTGACTGACTAAGTTGCAAACTAGTCGGTCGGCAATGCTTCTTTAACCGACTAACTCATTTACTATTTTTTTGGTATCAGTACTGTTCTTTCTTAGTCGGTCTAAGTTCATCTTTCGACCGACTAGTTGTTAAACTAGTCGGTTAAGTTTTGTACCCAGTCCGACTAATTCTTAGTTCTTCTGTACAGTCGAGTACTGTTTACTCTTAGTCGGTCTAAGAACGTTCATCGACCGACTAGATGTCAAACTAGTCGGTCAGTAATTGTTCCTTGACCGACTAAATCTAAAAGCCTAATTTTCGTCTGGGTTACTGTTTACGCTTAGTCGGTCTGCGTTGGTCAACCGACCGACTAGTTCCCAAACTAGTCGGTCAGTGGTTGTTCTTTGACCGACTAACCAGTGCTGTAAGCCTTAGTTTTGCCCTAGCCGCCACCAAACTCTATAAATACCCCTCCAAACGTTTTCTTCTTCTTCCTCATGACCTAAAACCCTAATTTCTCCTCCATTGAGCCCCCATCTTCCTCAACCCATTAATCCTTCATCCCAAGCTCATCCTCCATCATCCAAACCCTCCCTTGTCACAACCCACCTTCCATCTTCCCCAAACCTTCATCAAACCCCCAAAATTCACATCAAACCCCATTTCTCCAGATTTTTCCCTCATTTCCAGATCTGAGCCGGATCGTTCTTCCGTTGCCGTGGTTGCTCGGCATCGTTCCTTCGTTTCTTCACGGTAATACTCGATTCCTTTAGTTTTAACCTAACCCACATTGACATTGTGAAACCCTAATAAAATGGATTATTAGATGATTAGGGTTCCATTAAGAAATCGATTTAGAATCGTTTTTTTGGACAAGTGAAGGTAGTCTTTATTGAGATAAAAGTAGTATTTACAAATACACAATGAAAGTATTAATACCGATAATAAAAAGAGAGGGGAGAGGGCACAAACGCCGTCACCCTCAACTAGTTACCATCTGATATAAAACTTACAATAAGAACACTAATACACTATGGAATAAGGCCCCAATTTCCAAAGATCACAGATTCCGAACTATCCTCTACATCCATGTTACACAGCAACATTTTGATGTCGGAAGCAATGCCATCGAATAACGCAGTTTTAGGGGCAGAAATCTTTTCAAAGATACGTCTATTGCGTTCTTTCCAAATGTGCCACACCATGCAAGATATAGAAATTTTGGCTAGCGTCCCCACCGGGGTCTTCTTTTTATAACTGGAGAGGATTAGATCACATACACCTGTAATAGAATTCGGAACTATACATGTGTGGCCCAAC
The DNA here is from genome assembly GCA_030789695.1 of Scilla litardierei. NCBI lineage: Eukaryota > Viridiplantae > Streptophyta > Magnoliopsida > Asparagales > Asparagaceae > Scilla > Scilla litardierei. Next base: position 216,604,748 of record CM061141.1, on the reverse strand, counting down.
TTGAGCAAGCTCCTAGAAAGGATGTACCGAGTATAGTCACATTCAAAGAATAAATGTCCAATGCTTTCTTCCAAATTTTCCGCACACAACACACAAGTATTGCAAGTAGTGATCCCAAGTTTATGTATATGGTCCTTGGTAGGCAATTTACCTCGAATAGCTCGTAACAAGGCTATTCCCATTTTTGGAACCTGATGTGTGCACCAGACAATCTCAGCATAGGGAAAAGCACATCCAGGAACTCTGGTACCCTCCCAAGCACTACGAAAGCTGAATTGCGGCCCAGCACTCCAAGACCATCCGTCATTGCCTTCATCAAGAGAGATTCCAGAGAGCATCGGCTTGATAGGTAGGATGGCCGGCGAATCAACCCAGGCCGAACCATCCCAAAAATCCCCCACCTTGGCATGCTCAGATCCTGGCGTAGGCTCATGTAGGAGATAAAGGGGCCCCTGAGCATGCCAATTGTCGTACCAAAGGGAGGTGGACATTCCTTCTTTAATAGTACGTCTAATAAGGTGTTGAGAAATATCTCTACAACGGAGAATAAATTTCCAGGATCCAGACTGAGTAGGCCTTGGCTTTGCAAAATACAACCCATAATTAATAGATCCATATCGTGATCTCATATAGTGTGCCCACATACCCTTATTAGAGAGTAATCTCCAAGTCAGACGGACTCCAGAAGCCACATTCAAATCCGATAGTCGCCTTAATCCAACCCCACCCTCAAGCTTCGGCATGCACACATCCTTCCAAGCCCAATTGCTAAGCTTGCCCCAAATAAATTTCCGACAAGCTGAATTTAAGGTTCGGATAACCGAAGGAGGAAAGCGATAAGCTTGCATCCAGAAAACAATCATACCATATATCACAGAGCGTACAAGCTCAATTTTCCCAGCAATAGATAGAAGCATGGAGGACCAGCCAAGCATCCGACTTTTACATTTATCCACCAGTCTAGTAAATAAAGATGCTTTTGGATAATTTGAAGAAAGGGGAAGACCCAAGTAAGTGGAGAAGGAAGTTACCCATTTGATGCCCAGAATATCCGATAATCCTGCCGCATTACGGACACCCTTGCTAAAGATTGCCGAGCTTTTACTCCAGTTTATCTGAAGCCCAGAGAGATAATAAAAACTCTCTAAAAGAGACCTGAGTCCTTTAAAAGAATGAGAGTTAGCCCGGCAGAAGACCAAGAGATCGTCAGCAAATAGTAGATGGGAAATAGAGCCAGATCTTCGAAGAGGGAGAATAGAGCCAGTGGTCTCAGCAATCACCATAAGGAGAGAAAAAGCTTCCATGACTAGTACAAATAAGAATGGCAAGAGCGGGTCTCCTTGCCTCAACCAACACAGAGAATGTAGGAGAAGAGATACATACTGCAATCCAAGAAATGAATTTATGCCTGAATCCCATCTGATGCAGGAGGAAAAATATAAATTCCATGTTTACACTGTCGAAGGCCTTCCGTAGGTCCAGTTTAAGGCATGCTCTCGAACCCATAGGGATACTAAAATCACGAATTTGCTCGTGAGCGAGGAGTGTGGAGTCTGCTAAAAGTCTATCCTTCAGGAATGCTGCCTGATTAGGTGAGATCAGCTCAGGAATGCTCCCTGATTTAGAATCGTTGTTCTAATAATTGTTTTGCTATAACAGTGATCCATCCGTAGTTTAGCTTGTGACGATCTTCGTTGCTCGTCAACCCCGGTATCAGGCAAGTGAAACTTGCATCTCTTGATTTGGGCCATGTCTTAGGCCATTTCCCTTGCCTTAGCGTAAAAGAGACTAGACGGTGAAAGGATAGCCGTCTAGATGCCCTTGACCTAGCTTGACAACGAAGCTTGGTCTGTCACCTTCATCATGCGTGTATGTCACGTTTAAATTCAATTAACGATACACAAATATCTGTTCATGGCATTGCATATTGATTAGTCATCGTGATTGCGTAGCACACGCTACAATACTTATATTTCCTGGCTCGTGTTCCAGAAGCGAGCCCTGTAGTTGGAAACCCCAACGCTCGACACATATGGGTGGGGTAAGAGATATGCGGCCACCTGAGCCCCGAGTTGGCCTGATCCGCCACTCTGGCCAGCAGGCGAAATCTCTAGTGCACAAGTGATTAATAGTGATAGGAGATAAGCGGCCTGAGCCACGAGCTGGCCAGCAGGTGGACTCTCTATGCACTAAGTGATAAATAGTGATAAGTGAATCGTGATTAGTGCTTAGTGATTGCTACATCATGAGTGCGTGACACTCTCTCTTTAAAACTGCTGCATCAAACTAAACTGTCATGTCATTGTTTAATATTATAAGTGCTAGGTTGTTAGTTACTTTCAGTTTCCTTGCTCAAGTCATTTGACTTGCTGACATGTGCCCCTTTTCTCTTTTGGGTGACACATGTTAGACCCCGAGCCAGAGTTACTTGCTGAGGGTGAGGTGTTTGCGGACGCCGAGCTTGCGCCCGTGTTGGACGAGGACTTCGTAGACACTGGAGATCAGTCTTAGTGTCTACTTCTAGTTTTGTTAGATTGCTTAGGTTGTCGGTGCGTGGCACCTAGTTCGATACTCTGTTATGTTTGTGTTTTGTTTGGCCTTGTTCTGGGCCTTTAGACTCTCTCTTTTTGCCTGGTGGCTTTTTCTGTGATGTTGAATATTTTGTGGACAAACTGTGGGATTGGTATTTCATATCCGTCTCATCTTATTATTATTATTATTGTTGTTGTTTCGTTTGCAATTACAGGGACCTGCTTATACTAAATTTACGCTTATCAGGCGTGCAGCTTCACAGCTCCACGCTTGAGCGGACCTTCTCACGTCTCGCCTCCATTTTAGGGAAGCGGGGCGTGACACACTTACAAACTAGAGATGAAGAAAAAATTGAATATATGTATGTGACTCGTCAAGAAGATGGCCAGAAGTCCATCCACGAACGATTTAAGGGACTCCCGTCGGGTCTATACCACACATATATTCAACCAATAGAAGCCAATATGACTGAGCACCAGAAGTGCCTTTCATTGCCAGAGTTTCAACTCTGGCACAATAGACTTGGTCACCCTGGATCAGCTATGATGCGTCGCATTATCTCTTAATCCCGTGGACATAATTTGAAGAACCTGAGGATTCTTCAAAAGGGTGAATTTCCTTACCCCCCTTGTTTTCAGGAAAAACTAATAACGAGACCCTCCCTACTGAAAGTGGGATTAGAGTTTCCTGGTTTCCTGGAGAGAATTCATGGTGACATTTGTGGGCATATTCACCCCGCAAGTGGCCCATTTCGGTATTTCATGGTTCTGATTGATGCATCCACAAAATGGTCTTATGTGTGCCTATTGTCCACTCGCAACCTAGCTTTCCCAAAGCTATTGGCACAAATAATTAGGTTGGGGGCTCATTTCTCCGATAATCATATCAAGAAATTACGCCTTGATAATGCGGGCGAATTCACTTTGTAAGTCTTCGAAGACTATTGTCGGGCAACGGGTATTGAAGTTGAACATCATGTAGCACATGTTCACACCCAGAATGGATTAGCAGAGTCTCTTATAAAGAGACTCCAATGGATTGCACGTCCATTGCTCATGCAATCACAGTTGTCTGTGGATGCTTGGGGGCATGCTATATTGCATGCCGCATCGCAGATTTGGATAAGGCCCGCAGGTGGCCATATATTATCCCCGATGCAGCTAGCATATAGTGCACCTATAGTTATCTCTCATTTGAGAGTGTTTGGTTGTGCTGTTTATGTCCTAATAGCACCACCTCAGAGGACCAAAATGGGTCCTCAGCGTCGTCTTGGTATCTATATTGGGTTTGATTCGTCCTCTATTATTAGATACCTGGAACCTCTTACGGGGGACGCATTTAAGGCACATTTTGATGACTGTGAATATGATGAGAAAACATTTCCAAAACTGGGCACACAATCTAAGAAGCCTGATGCTTCTGAGACCATTTCTTAGGACAATAAGTCTTTGTCTCTTTATGATCAGTGTACTAATCTGTGTGAAGGTGAGATCCTGAAGATCCTTTACATTCAGAACAAAGTACACCTTCTATCGGATAAATTTACGGACAACCAGAAGATTGTTCGTTCATACGTCCCTGCTGCCAACACGCCAGCTAGGCTTGACATCCCCAATGATGGATGCAATCTACCGGCAGCAGAATTGGATGTACTTTAATTGAAAATAGGACGCCCGCCAGGTTCAAAAGATAAAGTTCCTAGAAAGAGCAAGATTCCTGACGATAATAAGATGATCCCTCTACAGAATGTTGAGCTCAGACCGACGACTTCTCCTCTCCTTATTTCCCCTGCAGAGGAAACAATAGGAGAAACATCATTAAATTATGTACGTACTGGAGAGGTTCTGGACAGAAATAGCACAGTCGTCGCCGACGATTTTGCTTTCGCTATTGTTGTTCACGTCGCTGAATACGACGATGATGTCAAACCACGATCTCTAGCGGAATGTAAATGCAGAGATGATTGGCCAAAGTAGGACGAGGCAATAAGAGTAGAGCTGGACTCACTCTTGAAAAGCAAATTCTTTGGACCAGTAATCCAAACACATGTAGGTGTTAAACCTGTGGGATATAAGTGGGTCTTCATCAAAAAAAGAAATGAAGAAAATTTGATCGTACGCTACAAGGCACGCCTTGTAGCACAGGGATTTTCCCAAAGACAGGGGATTGATTATGAAGATACATATTCACAGGTCATGGATGCGATCACTTTCCGATTCTAACTTAGCCTATCATCTCTGGAAAGCCTAGAAATGCAGCTCATGGACGTAGTGAATGCATATCCATATGGTGATATAGATAAAAAAATCTATATGAGACTTCCAGATGGGTTTAGTTTACCCCCAGAGATGAAAGAGAGACCTCGGGACGTCTTCTCGGTAAGGCTTCAAAGATCATTATATGGTCTAAAGCAATCGGGAAAGATGTGGTATAACAGACTAAGCATTTTCCTTGTACAGCAATGATTCAAAAACAATGAAGTCTGCCCGTGTCTCTTAATCAAAAGAACGGGAACATGATTTGTCATCGTTGCGGTATATGTTGATGACTTAAATCTCATATGATCTGCAGCAGAGATCAATGAGATATCTGAAAGCCTAAAGCATACCTTCGAAATAAATGACCTAAGAAAAATAAGGTATTGTCTTGGCTTACAGATTGAACACCTACGAGGTGGAATCCTGTTACACCAATCAAATTATACAAGAAAACTTTTAAACAAGTTTAGAATGGAACAATGTCATCATTTAAGTACTCCTATGGTCGTGAGATCACTGGATATTCATAAGAACCCCTTCCGGCCACTGGAAGAGGGGGAGGAGTTTCTGGGTCCTGAAGTACCCTACCTCAGTGCCATTGGAGCACTTCTATATCTGGAAAACTGCACGCGTCCTGATATAGCGTTCGCAGTTAATCTACTTGCCAGACATAGTGATGCGCCTAAAAAGCGCCACTGGAACGGAGTAAGCCTCTTCTATGCTACCTCCAGGGTTCTATAGATCTGGGACTATACTACCAGAGAGGTTCCTCCTCCCAGTTGCTTGGTTATGCTGATGCAGGTTACCAATCTGATCCTCACACATCAAAATCACAAATTGGTTTTGTGTTAACCTATGGAGGGACTGCTATCTCATGGAGATTGGTAAAGCAAACCACCATAGCAACATCATCCAACCACGCTGAACTCATTGCGATCCATGAAGCAAGCAAAGAGTGCTTTTGGCTTCGCTTCATCGTCCAACATATCCTAGATACAAATGGCATGAAGACTGGTGATCTTGAGCCCACTGTCTTGTTTGAAGACAACACTGCATGCATAGCACAACTCAAAAAGGGCTACATGAAAGGCGACAGAACGAAACACATTTCTCCCAAATTCTTCTGGACGCACGATCTACAGAAGAACGAGGAGGTCAAGATTCAACAGATCCAGTCCTGCAACAACTTAGCTGATCTTTTTACTAAATCTTTACCGAGATGTATTTTTGTAAAACTTGTAAAAGGAATCGGTATGAGACAGCTGGAAGACCTACAAGCCTGAAGATTGTACGGATGAGGGGGAGTAACGTGTGTGTTGCACTCTTTTCCCTTAAGATGTTGGTTTTTCTCACTAGGTTTTCCACAGCTAAGGTATTAATGAGGCAAACACGATTACTCAGAATCCAGAAGTATCCACCCCCCTTAGCTTTATATGCTAAGACCAACGTAATGGATGGGTAAGGGGGAGTGTTGTGAGTGAGGGAGGCCTTTGGCCTCCCCACAACTTTATCCCCCCATTACTCCCCACTTATTGGAGTAATGGGGACCTTTGGTGTTCATGCTCTTTCACATTCCATATGAGATGAATAAATATAGAACCATGGCTCATGGCCATGGTTACTCTTTTTTCTCCAAGTTATAACATTTTTAAGTTAATTATAATGTTAAGTCCAGTTTTTAAGAAGATCCCCTTTTCATTTGATTGTTTACTACCATGAACTTTGAAAATAACAGAAACCTACACCACACTTAAATTTTTCCAAATTATTCCTCTAAGTCGTTACAGGATAAATGTAGTTTTTTGAAATATTACTAAAAAATTGAGATGGGTTTTTAGACTTATAAAAACGTTGGAAGAAGTAATTTGAGCATGTTTAGAAAGATTGATGTAGAAAGATGTTAGAGGATTAATCAGGAAAAATGAAGTTTACGACAATTATTTTTTTTAAAATTAAGGACAGTATTTTTTTTTGTTTTTTTTTGTTTTTTTTGTTTTTTGTTTTTTGTTTTTTTTGGGGGGGGGATTATGATGAAACATGAAAATAGTTTTCCAAAAATTAGCATGGTTTGTATGAACTTTGGCCGAGGTAGGAATCACTTATCATTTGACTACATGGGCCCGGGCTAGGGCACAGGCTTGCGTGGTATCCCAAGTGAACTGGTGCTTTCTATTTATAAGATGCACGGTGGGTCACACCCTCTTGGAGTTGAGAGAGAGATGTTGATTTAACCAAAGAGTAAATTGGGTCAAATTTATGGATGAGTTGAAGCTATATTAAGACTGATCAATACATGTCACCAAATAGGGGACTCTTTTATTCGTTTATTAGCTGTTTATGGCTGCAGCATTTGGTGATCAATCAAATCAAATCAAACATATATCGTAATCTAGTGAATCAAGCATTGAAACTGTATCTATCTACCGATATTTATTTATTTATTTAGTTGCTCTTCTTTCTTATGTTCTAGAAACTGAATAGATTATAATGTGATATATCAAACATAGTCCCACGTCGGATAGACAATGGGATTGGATGAAATAAATATGGAATTACATCTCCATTGGTACGTATCCTTTTGGGAGGAGACCAAGAACGAAGCCATGCTGGCCTTGTGAAGGTTCAAAGTGGACAATATCATACTAGATTGATGAGTTGTGCGCTCATATATAAACCCCGACATGGAACATTTGACCGCGGGGGACTTGCACGGGTGGAGCATGAGTGAGTTGTCTCACCTTTTCATTCATCTTTTGTTGTAATTTCAGTTAAGTCATGACATCACTCGAACAATATTGAAAGATTAACGTGTAGTTAGCCTATTTAATTGGTGTTTGTTTTAGAAAAACCTTGCATAAACATTTCAGTGCACACCTTTGTTACGCTTGTCACTGTTGTCATAATCAATGTGCGCAAATGGGGGGGATATATGTTCTTCCAAAATGTTCATTGCCAACGGACTTGATTTTAGTACGCAATCTTAAATAGTGAACACATAGATATAATGACAATCAACACATCACAACACATGGTCATTGGTAACGCAGTTCGGTGCGCACACCTACATCTGCGGGGCCCCGCCCAGAAAATTAAATTACTCCACTGTATAGTATGTAAAATACAGACATCAAAACTGAATGATATTAGAGGAAATACACTCCCCCTCAATACATACTACACGAGTTGATCGCAATCAACTCCTTGGAGTAATTTGCGCAAGCTCCCCTTGCGAGCAAGATCCCCTTGCAGTACTCACCAGGATCAACTCGCTTGATCCTCTATGTCGTAGATGTGAGCCTCCTCCCGGAGCTTTTCAGATCACCTTTTCCCAAAGCCGATCAACACCTTACAAAAGCGGTAACATCCACACATCAACTTACCACTTTTTATGTAACCTCTTCAAGGTAGTTAAGCTGTTAAAAACAGCACGAGCACAGGTAAAATCGCTGAGGATTTTCTCAACCATTCCGAGAGAAACTTCAGCAGCCAAGAAGGTCTTGAAACCGAACAGAATAATCTCAACAACTCAACAATCGGCTTCAACATCTATAACCGACGAGATTTGCAAGACCCTTATAACAAGAGTGAACCGAAGAGAGAAGATCTGCATCCGTTCAATAGATAAGAGAGAACTTCCAATAGCACCAAATATATAACTGCAAGACCCTTATCTATAATAAGAGATCTTTGATGATAAGAGCAGGTGACGAAAAACAAAACGTTGAACAAACACGTTCAACATTTTACTCAACATATTGTTTAACATTCCACCAGAACCATTGTGCCACAATAGACAAATAAAATATTTAACAATCTCCCCCTTTGGCTTTTAGTGGCATAATCAAACAGAAAGTGATCCGATATCATCAAAGAAAAAGAACAGGCTGTAGAGATGCTCTTGTATAGAAGACGTACCAGTCAGAAGTCAACAACAAACCAAAAGTGAGAATACCACTGAGCGACAACAGGAAGATTTAAAAAAAAAGCCCCAAGTCATTTAGATCAGCCACTTGTTCAGATCAACCAACATATACAGAAGAGCATATACAAACTTACTCCCCCTTTGTGACAGAAAAAGCCAAAGATTCAACCTTATTAGAAGAAGGAGAAGACACCTTGGCTTGGAGCTCAGCAATCCTGTTTTGAAGAAAAATCCTCTGAGCTTGAAGAAGAACCCTCTGACTCTCAAGCATAGCTAGCTGATCATCAACAGCTCTGACGGCCCTCTGAAACACCAACATGTCATCCTGGAGGTCTTGAACAGAAGCTTGTGGTGGAGAAGTTCTTTTCTTGGCTGTTTTTGATACATATGGTGAAGAAGAGGATGGCATAGAGGAGACTGAAGGAAGGACAGTCAGGTCATCAATTTTGCTGGCAATAGACTTGGTTGTGAAGCTGATCAAGTCACATGATACTGGAAGCTCAGAAGATGCTGGAACAATCCCTTGTGAGAAGAGAATCATGGAAACGAGAGACGCATGCGGCAGAGCAGAGTAGTATGAGGTGCTGATGATTCTGATAGAGACAGGATGGAATCAAAGATGAGGTGACCCAAGTTGAAGGACTTCTTAGTCCCTGCAGCAAACAACAGTTTGCACATAGCCTTCGTAACAATAGACATGTTGGATGTTGGCAACCAGTTACGAGTAGCAATGCGATAAAGCATATAGAACTTAGCAGTCAGTGCAGACGAAGGGAAAGAAACAGACTTAGGCCAACACGAAAATTGCCCACCAGTGACAGTCAGGATGAACAAGTCATAGTCGTCACCAACAGAAGCACCATAAGAAGGAAGACTTTGACCACACGGCCATTTGAGCAGTTTATTGATGATATCAGGGGAGAATGGAATAACCTTCCCACGAACAAAAGTCTTAAAACCCCATTTAGAAGAAGAATCAGCAGTGGATTTGAAAAGGTTGCAATAAAACTCTCGAACCATAACAGGATAGTAGGTCTTAAAACAACTGGCGGCTTGGAACAAGTCAATATCCTTGAGAAATACAAGAAAGTGGGTATGTTTAAAAGAAGAGACAGCAAGCGACTTTTCTCCAAAAATGGATCTATCAGAGTAGACTGCCCATCTATCCTGGCAAGACTTATCAAAAAATTGAATAGAAATAGCTTCAGAGGCAAAACCAGCAGTGGGAGAGAAGGAACCAGACCCTCTTGATAACTTTGGAGACTTAGATGGAGAAACCCTGCAGGATGTGGAAGAGGCTTTGCGCTTGAGAGACCCAGATCTAGTCTTGCGAGGATGGATAACAAAAGGATCCACACTGGGATCATCAGACACATTGGGAGCTTCTTCTTGAGAACATTCATCAGATCTGACATAAGATTCAACATTAGGCAAATGTGTAACATTTTCACCCAAAGATGTGACCTGTTCAGGAGGAGCAATACTCTCTTCAGCTGGTGCGGAGGGATTCAGAACTGGAGTAGGCTCAACATCAGCTGTAGATGCATTAGCGGAAAGTTCTCTGACGACCTCAACCGTCTCATTTTCAGAAACCAACTTATTAGCACTCTCATCCATTAAGTGAAAAACATCATGGGCATCACCATGAGAATCTGAAACCCCAGCATTAGCCGTATCAGAAGCGTCTGGATACGATGACCCTTCACCATTCTTTAGACCATCATCAGCAGCTGATGAAGACTTTGAGTCAGAATCATCCAACACTACAATCTCAGAGATTTTTACAGAAGACTTAGGGGGATTCCAAGATTTTAGAACAATCAAATCATCAAAAGGCACCCTCACACTCAGCAACTTCCCTTTCACATCTTTAAGATGAACAGTACCAAAACGTGTATTGGATAAATCCATCCAAGAAATGTCCAATTTGCGATCAGTTCGACGAAGAAACCAAAACCAATCTTCCACAGTGACAGGAGGAGGAAACGATTCATCTTCTTCAGAGAACGGCATTTGAGAAGAAGAGCGACAGCAAGAATCAACAGAGATTGGGGAAAAGAGAACCATAACCAAATTCAAAGCAGCTCCTGATTGCATGTGGTCGGATGACAATGTAGATGAAGAAGAAGACAAGATTCCAGCAGACGATGCGCTAGAAGATCGTGGAACACCACCTTTCCGTTTGAAATGAGAGGAAGCAGTAGAAACAGGAACCTGGCGAGATGAAGCAGCTTGGCGAGCAGACCGATGAGGATTTGTGGAGGATCTTTCATTCTGAGTACGACCCATTACAGAAATGGCAAGAATTTCTTTGACAAAGAACCAAGAACCAAGAACCCTAGGTATGCACAGACCCTCCCTTCTCAAAAATATTTCTTCTTGAAGAGATCTAAGGAGGTGAAGAGAACTCCGAAAACCAAGAAAGAGAAATAAATGCCGAGGTAATAACGGAAAGACAAAAATGACAAAAGTACCCAGGACACTTTTAGAGTTGCAACATAATGTTCAACATTATGTTTAATATTATGTGCAACAATAAGTCCAACATTCAGATACGACACAGCCCAAGAGCTTGTCGTAACTCCTCAAATCTGTTAGAATCCAAGGGTTTAGTAAAAATGTCAGCCAACTGACTGGTAGTATCTATATACTCCAAAATGAGAATCTTCTTTTCAACCAGCTCACAGATGAAATGATGCCGAATGTCAATATGTTTAGTCCTTGAATGTTGAACAGGATTCTTTGAAATGTTTATCGCACTTTGGTTGTCACATAGAACAGTCAAAATGTCTTGATCAACACCATAGTCTGTCAACATTTGTTTCATCCACAGGAGTTGAGTACAACAACTCCCTGTCGCAATGTATTCTGCCTCAGCTGTTGACAACGAAATCGAATTTTGCTTTTTACTGTACCAAGAGACTAAGTTGTTTCTGACATAAAAACATCCTCCGGTGGTACTCTTCCTGTCATCAGCATTACCTGCCCAGTCTGCATCACTATATCCTGATAAGAGAGTGCTGGTATCTTTGGAGTACCAGATGCCATAGTCAGCTGTTCCACTTATGTACTTGATTATACGTTTAACAGCCGTGATGTGTGATTCCTTAGGACATGCCTGATAACGAGCACACACTCCAACACTAAAACTGATATCAGGTCTACTTGCTGTCAAGTACAACAAGCTACCTATCATGCTCCTGTACAAGGTAACCTCTACTTGTTTTCCACCATCATCTTTAGAGAGCTTCTCTGTAGAACCCATAGGAGTGCGAACTTGACGTGCTTTCTCAAGACCGAATCTTTTGACAAGATTCTTTGCATATTTACTCTGAGATATGAACAGCCCATCACTAGTTTGTTTAACTTGGAGACCAAGAAACATATGTAACTCACCGACCATACTCATTTCAAATTCTTTTTGCATAAGATCTATAAACTCACTTACTAGCTGAGAAGACGTAGATCCAAACACTATGTCATCAACATAAATCTGAGCAATAATGATAGCTGATCTAGTTCTCTGAACAAACAGCGTCTTGTCAGCTCCACCTCGTTCATACCCCTTTTTAAGAAGATATCTAGTCAGACGCTCATACCAAGCTCTAGGAGCTTGCTTGAGACCATAAAGTGCTTTCTTCAGCCGATAAACATGACCAGGTAGGAAAGGATCTTCAAATCCCTTTGGCTGCTCGACATAAACCTCCTCATTTAAAATCCCATTTAGAAAGGCACTTTTCACGTCCATTTGATGAAGCTTGAAGTTGAAACTGCATGCCACAGCGAGAAGAAGCCTAATAGATTCCAAGCGAGCCACTGGAGCAAAGGTTTCATCAAAATCAACTCCTTCGATTTGTGTGTATCCCTGAGCAACCAGTCGAGCTTTGTTACGTGTGACATTTCCTCTTTCATCTGTTTTATTCTTGAAAATCCACTTGGTGCCTATGACGTTCATCCCTTTAGGTCTCTCAACAAGACTCCACACGTCATTACGCTGAAATTGATTCAGCTCCTCTTGCATAGCCATCACCCAGAACTCATCCAGTAATGCCTCTTTAACATTCTTGGGTTCAAGACTAGACAAAAAACAAGTATAACCAGCAAGATCACGATAATTTACCTGACTGGTGCATCTGGTACGAAGGCCATCTTCAACATTCCCAATGACAAGCTCTGGGGGATGATTTCGAATGACTTTAGTTATTCCACGTGAGGGGTGAGCTTCATTCTCATCAGATAGCGATTCTCCAACAAAAGTCGTTCCATGAGAAATACCATTCTGACCAGTGTTATCAGATGTTGAATCAAATGTTGTAACATTTTGTTCAACATTTTCATCTTCCTCATTAATCTCTTATTGTGGCCCAGCCCCTACATCACCTTGCTCGAAGTCATCAACGACAACATTGATGGACTCCATCAAGACATCAGTGCGGTGGTTTAGAACCCGGAAAGCACGACTCGTAGTAGAATATCCAAGAAATGTCCCTTTATCACTCTTAGCATCGAATTTTCCCTTCGAAGTCCGATCCTGCAAGATGTAACATTTGCTACCAAAAACATGAAAATAAGAGACATTTGGTTTCCTACCTTTCCAGATCTCGTAAGGAGTTTTCTCCGTTCTGGGTCTCAGATATACTCTATTTATGGTGTAGCAGGCAGTATTGATTGCTTCGGCCCACCATTTGTACTGATTCTTCTGGCGTTTAACATCACACGAGCCATCTCCTGTAGAGTCCGATTCTTCCTCTCAACAATACCATTCTGTTGAGGAGTCTTAGGTGCAGAAAACTCATGTCGTATTCCCTCTGCCTCACAGAAATCAGCAAACAAGTGGTTTTCGAACTCCTTACCGTGATCACTGCGAATACATATAATCTTTCCAATAGTAGCTCCCCTCTCTGTCTGAAGGCGAATGCAAAGCTTCTTGAAGGCATTGAATGCGTCTGACTTTTCTTTGAGAAAATCTACACAAGTGAAACGAGAAAAGTCATCAACACATACAAAAATGTACTTCTTACCTCCCATGCTGACTTCCGTTGTGGGTCCTATCAGATCCATGTGCAGTAACTCCATATTCTTCGAGGTGGTGATGATCTGAAGTTGTTTATGATTGGTTCTCTTCTGTTTTCCTAGCTGACAAGAACCACAGACCCCTTCAACTTTCTTGGAAAGAACAGGTATCCCACGAACGGCTCCGACTTTGGTAATTTCAATCAAAGTTTTGTAGTTCACATGACCAAGTTTTTGGTGCCATTGTTCGGTAACTTCAGCACTGGCTGTGAGACATCTATTTGCTTCCTGCAGAAGATAACAGGTGTCAGCCGATCGTTTTCCAGTAAGAATGTTGACCCCAGCTTTATTTAGCACAAGACACTCATCCTTAGTAAACTGAACAAACAGTCCTTGATCACATAATTGGCTTATACTAATCAAGTTAGCCTTTAAGTCTTGGACATGCATGACATCCTTCAGAGTAACAGATTCAGTCATCTTCAGCTCTCCCTTCCCAATGACTTTGCTTCTCTGGCCGTCACCAAAAGTAACGTGACCTTTATTTCCTGTAGTGTACTCTGATAAAAGACCCCGGTTTCCTGTCATATGTCGAGAACAGCCGCTGTCGAAATACCAAGTGTTTTCCGAAAATGCACTCATAGAAGTGTAAGCAACTAGGCTGTGAACTCTTGTCTTTCTTATCCATCTCTTAATGATCCTTTTATCTGAATGTCCCTCGTTTCTTCCTTCATGTTGATGTCGCATCCGTCTGAAACAACTGCAATCATTGTGACCTCTGCATTGATAGTAATTACAAATCAAGGGTCTGAAAGTAGTGCTCTTTTTGTGTTCACCTTTTTGACTCCCTTGCTTGAATCGTCTGTTAATCATCTGATTCTTGATAGGTTGACAATGAACTTCATTGCTTATCTGAAGATAACCTCCTCTATTGAAACCTACTCCCGTACGATCTCCGGAGACTTTCCCCATGCTTAGAATATCATCAAGCTTGGTTTTACCAGAGTTCCATTTGTTAAGAACACTTTCTGCCTTTTCAGCTCTAAGAAGTGTTCTCCTGAGTTGACCTTCCAGATTTCTGAAGTCTTGCTTGATCTTGCCTAGTTGAGTTATAGCCTCTTCTCTTTCACCTTTTAGTCTAGTGTTCTCACACTTCAAGAGTTTGTTTATCTTACAGATCTTTAACCAATTAACAAACATGGTTTGATATGCGGACCGAATATCAACTTCGTCAACTTCCTTTTCATCACCCGTATCAGATATAGAATCACTGTCTGATGTTGCACTAAATGTTATAACATTTTTCTTGACATTCTTATCTTTTTCTTTCAACATGGTGCGAACGGAGCCCACACTATGTCCAACATTGCTAGTTGTGTCATCAGTACACTGATCACTCATGATGGCCATAAAAGCAACATAGTTGCTGACAATATCCTCGTCACCAGTGCATTCTTCAGACTCATCATCACTCTAGGAGCTTGCTAGAGATTTTCCTTTTTGTTTCTTTATGGTGTTAGCACATTCTGCCTGTATATGTCCAAAACCTTCACATTCTCTGCATTGAATTCCTTTGCCTCTACCCTTTGTTTCAAACTTCTGTATGGGTCGATTGTTACCTCTAACTGCGGGAGAGAGATTTGTACGAGCTTCTTTGTTAATGTTTCTGAAATTCTGACCTCTACTTCCTATTTTCCTCATCATTTTACTAAAGTTCTTGGTTAGAAGTGCTATGTCATCTTCAAAATCAGTACCATCTCCTTCATGCGAAGCATCAGCAGTTTCCACTTTTAGAGCCACACCTTTCTCCCTTTTATTTTGCTTCAAGTTCATCTCAAAAGTTTGAAGAGATCCCATCAATTCATCCAATCTCATATTAGAAGTATTCCTAACTTCTTCTATAGCAGCTATTTTGGCTGAAATTTTTTCAGGTAGAGATCTCAGGGTTTTCTCAACTAATTTCTTTTGAGAATACTTCTTTCCCAATTGAAAAGCTTGATTAGCTATGTCACAAAGTCTTCCATTGAATTCAGCCACAGATTCGTCATCATTCATCCTATGGTTTTCAAACTGAGAAGCCAAAATTTGAAGTTTAGAAGCTCTTACAGTGCTTGTCCCTTCATGTATGTTTTGAAGGATATCCCATGCTTCTTTAGCAACTTCGCAGGTAGAGATCAACTTGAACTGTTCTTCGTCAACAGCAGTGAAAATTGCATTCAAGGCTTTAGAATTTCCCAGAGCCGCGCGTTCTTCTTCGATACTCCAATCTTGGGCTGACTTGAGAGATTCATTTCCCTTCATGTCGTCAACGGTAGGAGGAGTCCAGCCTTCCATAGTGGCCACCCATGCCTTCTCATCAAGTGATTTGATAAAAGCGCACATCCGAGACTTCCAATACGTATAATTGGTGCCAGTGAGAAGTGGAGGTCGAGTCACAGAAGCTCCCTCCTTCGTGTTCATGATTGACGTACTTTGACAGCAGAATCACACCCTCTTTGACAAGCAAAGAATGCGGATGACCTGCTCTGATACCAATTGATTTTAGTACGCAATCCTAAATAGTGAACACATAGAGATAATGACAATCAACACATCACAACACATGGTCATTGGTAACGCAGTTCGGTGCGCACACCTACATCTGCGGGGCCCCACCCAGAAAATCAAATTACTCCACTATATAGTATGTAAAATACAGACATCAAAACTGAATGATATTAGAGGAAATACACTCCCCCTCAATACATACTACACGAGTTGATCGCAATCAACTCCTTGGAGTAATTTGCGCAAGCTCCCCTTGCGAGCAAGATCCCCTTGCAGTACTCACCAGGATCAACTCGCTTGATCCTCTACGTCGTAGATGTGCGCCTCTTCCCGGAGCTTTTCAGATCACCTTTTCCCAAAGCCGATCAACACCTTACAAAAGCGGTAACATCCACACATCAACTTACCACTTTTTATGTAACCTCTTCAAGGTAGTTAAGCTGTTAAAAACAGCACGAGCACAGGTAAAATCGCTGAGGATTTTCTCAACCATTCCGAGAGAAACTTCAGCAGCCAAGAAGGTCTTGAAACCGAACAGAATAATCTCAACAACTCAACAATCGGCTTCAACATCTATAACCGATGAGATCTGCAAGACCCTTATAACAAGAGTGAACCGAAGAGAGAAGATCTGCATCTGTTCAATAGATAAGAGAGAACTTCCAATAGCACCAAATATATAACTGCAAGACCCTTATCTATAATAAGAGATCTTTGATGATAAGAGCAGGTGACGAAAAACAAAAACGTTGAACAAACACGTTCAACATTTTACTCAACATATTGTTTAACATTCCACCAGAACCATTGTGCCACAATAGACAAATAAAATACTTAACATGACTTAATCGATTGCTCGCATGTCATGGTTGACATTACTCAAACTGTACTGAATGGCTACCTTTTTGATCTGGAGAAATTTCTTGATAGAGCTCCTAGAGAGCTTCTGTGATGTGTGTTGATGCACATAATCTTGTTGGGCCGAGCCACGTTGACGAGTATTCTCGCAACAGATTGAGCCCGGACACGCTGGTTTTGCCGGACTGAGAGTGGAGATCATATGCTAAACGTCTAAAGCCGATATAAAGCTCGTCAACCTCACCGAAGGGGGTTGGAAATCCAATCAGACTCTGATGCTTAAGTTTGCGTTAAGCAGATGAAGGAGGGGGTTGTTGTTTTTTGCGATTCAAGCCTCATGTGAAAAGTTTCCCAGGTGACTCGGTCGAGTAGCTTGCTACTCGACCGAGCTGCATGTGCAGCTGAAAACAGAGAGCTGTGGTGGTTTTCCCACGACTCGGTCGACCTATTACTTGGTCGAGTAGGAGGCTACTCGGTTGAGTATCGTGCTACTCGGTCGAGCTGTCAGAAGGATTTTGAAGATTGCAGAAACCCGAGAGCTTGCTGTTTGGAGAGAGCTCTGTAGGGAATACTGACTCGGGCCGAGTAGCTATAATACTCGACCGAGTCGACTCGACTCCACCCAGCGGCGGAAGCAGCGCATGTCAGCTCGGTCGAGCAACTCGGGCTGTCGACCGACTCGGGCCGAGCCGCACGGGCCCATCCTGTTGGATATGGACGACATAAATACACCCATGAGGGGATGTATGAGGGTATACGGACCTCAGATTTCGCGTGCACGAAGGCGTGCGCGAAGGGAACCTTTTCTCGTGTGAAAAGGACCACTCGATAAGTGGAAAAAGCCACTCGATAAGTGAAAAAAGCCACTTTATAAGTGCAAAATGGCACTTGATAAGTGGATAAAGAAGAAGATAAATGAATGTGCTAATATAGGCTAATAAGCTTATAATTGGTTATTTCCTACAATAACCACCCCTAAAGCCTATAAATAGGACCCAAGGGTAAGGCATTCATTCACACTTTCCATGCCATAAGTTTGCATACGGCATCCTTATGTTCTTCTTCTCCCTTCCATTAAAATCCTCTTCTAGTTAGATATTTAGGCGGTGAAACTCTGCTTCGATCCTCTGTGACGAAGTATCGACCGTTGTGGCGAATCCGAGGGCAAAGTTCAGAGACTACGGTGCCGCGTACGCAAATGTAAGTCTCTACTTTATTTTGATCCTAACAATGCTGTTTTGACAGGATCCCATATTGGTATCAGAGCCATACGGATTCGCTCCGGTCAGACCGTCGCCCCGTCGAAACTATGAACGAGTCGTTGTCTTTTTCACGAATGGGTATCCTACCATTATGGATATGGTAGGAACGCTTCGTGACGGAGAGAACGCAGCGGTTGTTCTTTTCACGTTAGGGTCTCCTACCATTACGAATATGGCAGGAACTCTCCGTGACGGGAAGAACCGACCGTTCATATCGTCAAACTCGCTCTCTTCATGGATGCTGAGTCTCCATTCATAGGGAATGGGCGCTCTCTTCATGTGGAGCGCGTAGTTTACGAATTTTTGAAGTGGGTTATTTTTTTTGGCACACGGCCATTGGAGGATAACTACTTCCTCGACGAACGGGTGCTTCACCGGAGAAGAAGATGGTGGTTATTCCCATCGAGGAAGATGAATTTTTGGTGCATGAAATCTATAGCCAAATGGGCAATGGAGGCAATGCATTCCCCCTCCCCATGCGGAGGGGGTTGGCTACGGCCAATGACGACGAACACCACCACGGCCACCCCCCTCCGGTGGGGGTGTGCGGCCAACCCCGTGAATGGGGGAGGCCGG
The DNA here is from genome assembly GCA_030789695.1 of Scilla litardierei. Classification (NCBI taxonomy): domain Eukaryota; kingdom Viridiplantae; phylum Streptophyta; class Magnoliopsida; order Asparagales; family Asparagaceae; genus Scilla; species Scilla litardierei. The sequence continues at coordinate 216,585,780 of CM061141.1, read as the reverse complement.
CCATGGCCAAAGGGCCATGGCCGGCCAAGGCCAAAATGGCCATGGCCGGCCTCTGGCCGAGGCCAGGCCAGGCCAGGGGGCCTGGCCGGCCTCTGGCCGAGGCCAGGCCAGAGTGGCCTGGCCGGCCTCTGGCTGAGACCAGGCCAGGCCAGGGGGCCTGGCCGGCCTGGGCCTCTGGCCGGCCTGGGCCTCTGGCCGGCCTGGGCCTCTGGCCGAGGCTAGGCCAGGCCAAGGGGCCTGGCCGGCCTCTGGCCGAGGCCAGGCCTGGCCAGAGTCGCCTGGCCGGCCTCTGGCCTAGGCCAGACCAGTGGCCTGGCCGGCCCTGGCAGTGGCCAGGGCTGCCACTGGCCGGCCCTAGGCCAGCCTCGGCTAGGGCAGAGGCCCTGGCTGGGGGTGGAGGGTGCCAGAACTATTGGTCGGCATTGGTCGACCAATTCGGGTTTTTTGGTCGACCAATTCAGTCGGAGGCCTTGCCAGTAATTTCGGCCCCGACAATCTGCAAGGCTAGCCCATACGGGGCCGACGCAGTCATTTGCGGCAAAATTCTCCTATAAGGGGGGAAGCACCTGGATCCATACGGGAGCCGGCGACAATTGCTTGCAGAAAAATCACCACAAAGGTGGGGATCCGACCTTGGCACGACAACGGCTTAAACCCGGTAATGGCCAGGGATTGCCGAATATTTCACTAGTATCATAAGGGTACTATGTTGAAATATATTTTTTTTTTGAAAAATACGTTTTCATACGTTTTGAAAAATACATTTTCAAAAACGCTTTTTCCGCTGCGAAGTACTATAAGAGTACGATTATTTGATAAAGTGATGGGGAAATATTGAAAGTTGCTCTAGATGGTGATTGTAAACGTAGTGACTTTTCCGATTCTAGAGTAACATCTTCAATATTTTTCGAAAGTAACTTATCAAATTATGAATATCATTCCAAGTGGGAGTTGATTTTAGAACTATCTATATGGGATATTCTATTATCATTTCAAGTGGGAATTATATCTGAAAAATACGTTTTCAAACTCATTTTTCCGCTGCTAGTACTATAAGAGTACTATTGTTTGATAAGTGATGGGGGAATATTGAAGGTTGTTCTAGATTGTGATTGGAATCGTAGAGACCTTTTCGATTCTAGAACAACATCTTCAATATTTTTCGAAAGTAACTTATCAAATATAATATAATTCCAAGTGGGATTTGAATTTTTAGAACTATCCAAATGGGATATTCTATTATCATTTCAAGTGGGAGTTATATTTTAAGAATTTTTATGCAATGTTTTGATCAAACCTTCGGTTTTGTGTCTTTTGCAGCATTTTAAAAGTAAAATGTCTTCCGCTTCAAAGAATATCGTCGCTGAGTTAAACAGAGGTGAAAAACTCAACGGCGATAATTACAAACTTTGGTCCATCAAGATACAATACGTTTTAGAGGAGCAAGAAGTGCTCGAAACTCTAAAGAACGTAATGATTGAACCCAAGTTGGGCACTACGGCCCAACACAGACGAGACAAGGAAGCTTTTGATGCTTGGTCTCGGAAGAACAAGATAGCACGCATTACATTATTAAGCAGTATGGCTGATGACATAATGCGCATCTTCCGAGAACATGACCTAGCCATGGACATATGGTCCAAGATAGAATAGAAGTTCGGTGGCACATCGGTATCCAAACTTCGCGCCTTAACTATAAGGTTCGATTCATATAAGAAACGTCCATATCATTCCATGGGGAAACATCTGCGACATATGGCGAATCTTATCTCGGAGTTAAAGGACGCAGGTCATGTGCTCACTGATGAGCAACAAATCCAAGCATTCATACGTTCCCTACCAAATGGGTGGGACCAAATGAAGATGCATCTCACTCACAATGAGAGCATCAAGACTTTCAGCGATGTTTCTAAGCACCTCGAATTAGAGGAAGAGCGGCTTGCGGCTGCCAAGCCAAGTGCAGAAGTGCACATGGTTGCTAGTTCCTCACACGGGGGAAAGAAACGGAAAGATCGTTCAAAGTTCACTAATGAACGTAATAAACAACCTGAGTCTACCAAGAAACCCAAACATAAGAGTGGGCACAAGAAATGGCACAAGAAGAAAGACTTGAAGAGGATCAAGTGCTTCAAGTGCAACAAGTTCGGTCACTATGCTCGTTCGTGTACGAGTGGAAGTGACGAGGTAACTTGTAATACTAGTTACATATGTGTTTCTAGTTCAATATTTCTTGGGGAATCTAAACCATTTTGGATAATTGATTCAGGTGCCACCGACCACATAGCAAGGGACAGATGGTCCTTCGTGGAGTATCACCGGATACCCCAAGGAATGAAGTGGATCAATGTAGGAAACAACACACGTGTTGAAGTGAAAGGCGTTGGGACTCGCAAGCTAGTCTTGGACAACGACCGCACTCTCCTACTTCATGATGTTCTCTTCATTCCATATATTCAAAGGAATATTAAAACTGTGGTCAATTTAATGGGTCTTGGTTATAGTTGGTTCCTTCATGATTGTAATATGGACCTAATTTGTAATAATTCCTTAATTGGCACAGGGTATGTTTTCAAAGGATTTATTTTAATAAGTACAATGTATGATTCCTCATGTAATGAATAATGAAAAGTTCCTTGTGACAAATTCTTTGACTAATGAGTCTAATATAATTTGTTGGCACACAAGGCTTGGTCATATTGGACCAACGCGTATGGATAGACTTGCCAAACGTGGCCTTCTATCCAATGTTTCAAAGGTCGAAATGTCGACCTGCGAACATTGCCTTGTGAGGAAATCTTGTCGCAAGCCGTTTGGAACCGGCACAAGGGCCGATGTTCCATTACAGCTTATCCATTCGGACATATGTGGTCCGATGAATGTCAAGACAAAACGCGAGAAGTCCTATTTCTTCACTTTTATTGATGATTTCACCCGATTCGGACATATCTATTTGATATCCCACAAAAGTGAAGCATTGGCTTGCTTTAAAAACTATATGAGTTTAGTGGAGAATCAATTAGATCGCAAGATTAAGGTCTTGCGAACCGATAGGGGCGGTGAATATCAATCAACAAGTTTTAAGGAACTTTGTGATGAAAAAGGCATAGTACATCAGGTAACTATGCCTTATACTCCTCAACAAAACGGTGTTGCAGAAAGGAGAAATAGGACTTTAATGGAAATGGTCCGTTCAATGATGGAGCAAGCTAACTTGCCAATCACCTTTTGGGGTGATGCATTATTGACGGCCGCTTTCATTTTAAACCGCGTACCCTCGAAATCAGTTAGCTCCACTCCTTATGAGTTGTGGAACCAAAGGTCTACTGACTTAAACATTTTGAAACCTTGGGGTTGTGCATCCTACGCACATATTTTCTCCCATAAGTATGGCAAACTTGGGCCAAGGGGAAGGAAATGTATCTTTATACGATACACAGAAAACTCCAAAGGTTATGTTTTTGTTAGTCAGGAAGACAATGGTGGGCTAATTGAGTTTGAGTCGAGGGATGTCACTTTCTTGGAAAAACGAGTTTCCAAGACAGGGCGAGATAAGTCAGGACTTATCTCTATTTGAGATTTATGATCAAGAAGGATTACCTCATTCCAGTGGGAGAATTCTTTTTGAAAACAAAAATACGTTTCAACATTCACCAATGGATTATAGAATGACGATTATCATATTCCATACGGGAATAATGATCCAAGTGGGAGCAATTCTAACGACATTCCAAGTGGGAGTGATATTAGAATTGATCTAAATTCGAGTCAACAAGGACTTGAAGAATCTCAAATACGACATAGTAGTCGTACAAGGTTGGATCCTCTAAGATTTGAGGATGAATTTCCGCAAACCTTTATGACTTTACTACAAGAAGATGACGAGCCTGCTACTTTCAAACAGGCAGTATCTTGCCCTGCTAAAGACAAATGGATGGAAGCGATGCAAGAGGAGTTAGAATCCATGAAATTTAACCGAGTCTGGGACTTAGTTGACTTACCCAGAGGACGTAGAGCTATTGGGAACAAATGGGTTCTCAAGATCAAGCATAAGGCTGATGGCTCTATTGATAGATATAAAGCTCGCCTTGTCGCGAAAGGTTTTACGCAACAGGAAGGGATAGACTACGAAGAGACCTTCTCACCTGTTGTGTGTTTTACCTCGATTCGCCTGATTCTGGCAATGGTAGCTTGCTTAGACCTCGAATTACATCAAAGGGATGTAAAGACTGCCTTTCTCAATGGAGAATTGGACGAGGAGATCTATATGGAACAACCAACAGGGTTTGTAAAAGAAGGAAACGAACATAAGGTTTATAAACTTCATAAATCCATATATGGTCTTAAACAATCCTCGAGGCAATGGTATATACGATTTCAAGAAATTGTCTTATAAAATGGCTTTTCCATGCTTGATGAAGATAACTGCATATATATCAAGAGGATTAAGAGCAAGTACGTTATTATGTCTCTATATGTAGATGGCATTTTAATAGCCGGAAATGACAAGGGTTTTGTGATGGATATCAAGGCTTGGCTTTCATCAGTTTTTGATATGAAAGACATGGGAGAAGCCGCATATATCCTTGGAGTTAAGATTTCAAGGAATCGTTCGAAGAAACTTCTTTCTCTTTCACATGAGACTTATATAAAGAAGGTTTTAGAACGTTTTAATATGCAGGAATGCAAGTCCATTGATACTCCTATAAAGCAAGTGCGACAATTTATGTCTGAAATCATGTCCAAAGAACCAAAAGGAAAAGGAAATTATGGAAAAAGTTCCATATTCCAGTGCAGTTGGTAGTCTTATAAACGCTAAGATGAGTACAAGACCAGACATCTGTTTTGCCGTTGGAATGGTAAGTCGTTACCAATCCAACTCAGGGCAAGAACACTGGAAAGAGGTTAAGAGGATAATGCAGTATCTTAAAGGAACTGCAGACTTGCAAAAGACTATGATAAGACCAAGAAGGTAGACATAAGGTACATATCTACGCATGAGATGATAGCGGATCCGCTTACGAAGGCGATCCCTAGAGATGTGTTTTACAAACACTTATCATCTCAAGGATTGCGTAAGAGCTGAGTTGTACCAATATAAATTCCCATGTCTGTAAATGATCAAATTTAAGAATAAGTTCTTTTTTCAAACATTGCATATGAATTTCTTGAGAAATGTTTGTGTACATTTTTTGAAATCTCAGCTAAACTTTCTAGTATGTCGGGCAGATTGAGGTTGGCTCTCTCACATGAGCAACCGCCTTATTCTATCAGACGGATAGAATAGAGATGAGACCTGTTTGAAGTCAAAATCAACAGACGGATGATTTAGAGTCATGACTTAAACAAAATGGTCGCATGAAAGATCTGCATCATATGGATGCTTACAGAAGATCTAAGAGGATTTTAAAATCCTATCTGTCTAAATGCGGGATGTGAGTCCAAAGGATTATCTGAGTAGAAAAAAGGGACTCAAAGTCAGACATTGTGGTGTCTGATCATCATCCTTACAACATCATTGAGACATACACTCCCTGGGAAAGGAGCGATGTTGTAATACGTATTCATACTACGTATGCATTTTTGACCATTGGGTTAGAATAGTAAATAAGTTTACTATTATGTGAGACCCAAAGACCACATGGGTCTAACTCGTTACCCTTATGGACTCTAATTGGTTCCTTAAGATTTGACTGGGTGATTGCTATCTTAGCATGTTGCTTATGGACTATGGTTAATTCGGTCCGGCGGGGCATGTTAGAAAAGCGAGTCAAGTCAAGATCGAAAGGATCGCAAGAAGAGGAAGATTAAATTCGCATTCACATTTGGACTTTAAAGATTCATAGCTGGCCAGCCAATTGTAATCCAGATGGGATTCAATTGTTGAATATAAAGTATAAGAAATGTGAAGAAATAAATCTAGGGTAAAGCATGCGTTGATCTACTCAACTTTGCTCCTCGAGGAGTGTTGTGTATCTCTAACAAGTGCACAACAGCGGACTCTATGCGCATGACGGTCACACGGCCTATTTCTCGGTATGACAAACAGAAGAGTTAAAGGAAAATATGTTTCCTTACAATCCCCTCAAGTGTCAGTGGGAGATGTTGGATATGGACGACATAAATACACCCATGAGGGGATGTATGAGGGTATACGGACCTCAGATTTCACGTGCACGAAGGCGTGCGCGAAGGGAACCTTTTCTCGTGTGAAAAGGACCACTCGATAAGTGGAAAAAGCCACTCGATAAGTGAAAAAAACCACTTTATAAGTGCAAAATGGCACTTGATAAGTGGATAAAGAAGAAGATAAATGAATGTGCTAATATAGGCTAATAAGCTTATAATTGGTTATTTCCTACAATAACCACCCCTAAAGCCTATAAATAGGACCCAAGGGTAAGGCATTCATTCACACTTTCCATGCCATAAGTTTGCATAAGGCATCCTTATGTTCTTCTTCTCCCTTCCATTAAAATCCTCTTCTAGTTAGAGATTTAGGCGGTGAAACTCTGCTTCGATCCTCTGTGACGAAGTATCGACCGTTGTGGCGAATCCGAGGGCAAAGTTCAGAGACTACGGTGCCGCGTAGGCAAATGTAAGTCTCTACTTTATTTCGATCCTAACAACGCTGTTTTGACAGGATCCCACACATCCAAGAGAAGGAGCGGCCAGATCTTGTTTTATCATGTTTTGGGGGATTGTATTTAATCCTAACTATTGTTTTAGCCTAGGTTAAGCCTCTATTGGATTAAGAGATTTTTGGAGAGCCTCTAGCTACCCCCTTGGAGATTATTTAGGGTTTTAGAGTTCTTGCCTTTTCTATTCCTACATTGTTTTCATCTTCCTTGAGTGGATTAGTGAGGGATTGTGCGGTTTGGCAAGTTATTACTCACGTGAGAGGAAGCTAGATTTGTAACCCTAGTTTGTGGATCTCTCTGATAGTAGAATCGTCTCGGATTGCAGGATGTATGTTATTTACAACCGAACCAGTGCAAATTCTATTGTGTATGTGATTGATTGTTTTATTGTTTTGATTCGTTTGCTAATTTCTATTGCAAGATCATATTGGGATTTTGTTGGGTGAATTGGGTTCGTTGCTAGCCCTAGATTTCTGATCAACTTTTAGGGTTGCTATTTTACGCATGGATCCCAAGGGCGTCCGCTTGCGCTGGTGGTTTATTTCCCAACAAGTGGTATCAGAGCTTGTGGTTTTATTGCAAAGGAAGTTAGTGGCGAAGGAAAGATGGTGTCTTTAGCAACATTGAACATTGAGAAGTTCACCGGCCGGAATGATATTCGGATTTGGCAGACGAAGGTGAAGAATGTTCGTATGTAGACGAGATGTTATCAGATCGTATTCGATGTATCGAATATCGATAAGGAGATGAAGAAAAAGGCGGAGATGGAGAGGAAGGCGTACATCGCGATTCAGCTGTCGTTATCAAATAATGTTCTGAGGGAAGTCTTAGATGAGGCTACGACATCTGATATGTGGAAGAAACTTGTGGGACTATATATGAAGAAATCATTCACGAGTCGCTTATATTTTCTTCAGCAGCTGTATACTCTCAAGATGAAGTCTGGATCAGCGATGAAGGATCATATGGATGAATTGAACAGGATTGTGATGGAGTTGCGTGGTATGGATGTGAAGATTGAGGATGAACAACAGCAGTTGTCTTGCTTTGTTCATTTTCGAAGGAGTTTAATCAGTTTGTTTGCTCGATGATTTATAACCGAACTACTCTCACTGTGGAAGAGGTGAAGGCATCGCTTCGTACAGAGCAGCTATGTGGCAAGGTTCAAGGTAGAGATTATGTGAGTAACCGCAAGAAGGCATTGCATGTGATGGGTCGACCGGAAAGGAGAGGAGGCTTCAAGAAGAACAATGACCGCTCCAAGTCGAGACATTTGCAGGATAGGTTTGCGAAATCACATGTTACAATTGCCAGAAGAATGGTCATTATTCGAGCCATTGCCTTAACAAGGTTAAGAAGAAAGGCAAGGAAACCGAGAAGGATTCCGGTTCGGCTTCTTTAGGGATTGATGGTGAGCAGCTCTATGATGAAGGTAGAGTTACCGAGATGTTTGCCGCAGATATTGCAGGAGAAGCAAATTTGGCATGGTTCATAGACAGTGAATGCTCGTACCATATGACTCCTTATAGGAGTTGGTTCTCGACTTACCGTTCCAAGGAGTATCGGGGTTCAATTCTCATGGGAAATAATGCAGTGTGTAAAACTGCTGGTATTGGAACCGTTCGGATATTTATGCATGACGTCATAGTGCGTACACTTGCTGATGTGAGGTATGTCACAGATCTGCGGAAGAGCCTAATCTCCATAGGCGTATTAGACAATGCTGAATGTAAGTCGGTCTTTGAAAATGACCAACTTCGAGTTTCGAAAGGAGCCATGGTTGTGATGAAGGGAAAGAAGGTGGGAAACCTATATGCCCTTCAAGGTACCACAGTTGAAGGTGAAGCAGACGTAAGCACTACAAGCGCAGTTCCCGGAGATTCGACCAAGTTATGGCATTTTCGCTTGGGTCATCAATGTGACAAGATCCTCGATGTAATTCGAAGAAGAAAGTTGATTGAAGCCTCGAATGAGAGTGTTGAATTCTGCGAATCCTGTGTGTACGGGAAGAAGACAAAGCTGTAGTTCAACACGGGGAAGCATACTAGAAGAGGACCACTTGACTATGTACACACCGATGTGTGGGGACCGTGCCAAGAGCCGTCAAGAGGAGGAGCTAGGTATTTTGTCTTGTTCATTGATGACTACTCTCACAAAGTCTGGATGTACTTAATGAAGTCGAAGGATCAGATTTTTGATATGTTTCGAGAGTGGAAGACCATGGTGGAGAAGCAAACCGGAAGGCACGTGATGGTGCTTAGATCTGACAATGGAGGTGAGTTTACCTCGAGGGAGTTTAGAAATTTCTGCAAACTCCATGGGATCCGCAGACATTTTAGCACACCCATAGATCTGTAGTTGAATGGGGTGGTGGAGTGGATGAATCGTACTTTGTTGGAGAGAGTGCGATGTTTGAGGCACTCAGCCGGTTTAGGAAAGGAATTCTGGGGTGAGATACTCACGACTGCTGTGCACATTGTGAACAGAGTTCCTTCAGTAGCAATTGGCTACAAGATCCTTGATGAGATGTGGAGTGGTGAAGTTGTAGATTATTCGTACTTGCATATTGTGGGTTGCCCTGCATATGTGCATAAGAGGGGCGACAAGTTGGATCTAAAAGCAAAGAAGTGTATATTCCTTGGATATGGCCACGACATCAAGGGCTATAGTTTTGGGATCTAGAGGGTCAGAAAGCGATAGTGAGCCGACATGTCACTTTTGATGAGGATGCAATGCTTAGGGCGGAGCATTCTCATTCAAAAGAGGACACGTCCGCAGAGGTGATTTCGACGGAGAAAGTCAATCTTCCGGTCCAGCCCACTCAACGACCAAGCAAGGAGTTGATGGTCGATGCTCCAGTTGAGGGAGATTAGGAGGTCCATGTTGAGGACCAAGTGCAGACACCCGGTACATCTCAGGTACGCGTTGACACTTATACAGGTGATGATGGAACACAGAGATTGAAGATGGTGAAGACATTGCCAGAAAGATTTGGAGCATGGATTATGCGGGTTATTCTTTCGATGATATAGCAGCTTATGCACTCAACCTAGAGCACTAGGAGGCAGCGACATATGGTGGAGCCATAGTCTCGGGAGATGCCACTCAATGGCAAGGAGTTATGGAGGAGGAGATGGAATCTCGTCACTGGAACGACACTTGGAATTTGGTGTCGTTACCTAGCGAGAAGCGTGCTATTTGTTGTCGTTGGATAAACAAGGTCAAGGAAAGGTTAACTCAAGATGGGAACAATGTCAGGTATAAGGCAAGGTTGGTAGCCAAGGGATTTCCATAAAGGAAGGTAGAAGTCTACAACGAGATATTCTCACCAGTTGTGCGACACACATCGATTAGTGTGTTGTTGGCGCTAGTTGCTAGCATGGACATGGAGTTGGAGCAACTCGATGTGAAGACTGCTTTTCTGCATGGAGACCTTGATGAGGAAATCTATGTGCAGCAGCCTGAGGGGTTCAGAGTTGAAGGGAAACAGACCTTGGTGTGCAGGTTGAAGAAATCGTTGTACCGGTTGAAGCAGTCACCCAGGCAGTACAAACGATTCGATAGCTTCATGATGGTAGTAGGCTTCGAGAGGAGCATCAAGGATAATTGTGTGTACGTTCGCACACTTGAGAATGGCTTGAAGGTTTATTTGTTGCTCTATGTGGATTACATGCTAATTGCTTAAAATAGCATGTCTGATGTGAAGAAGCTGAAGGTGAAGCTTGGGCAAGAGTTCGACATGAAGGACTTGTGACCCACTAAGAACATTATCGGTATGGAGATTTTTCGAGATCGGAAGAATCATGAGCTTAGATTGTCACAGAAGGGCTATATTCAGAAAGTGCTAGCACGGTTTGGGATGGATGGTACGAAGCCCGTGACAACACCTTTGGGAGCTCATTTTTAGCGGTCGGCGAGTCAGTCGCTAAGCACCGATGAGGAGAGGACTTACATGTCTCATGTGCCATATGCAAGTGCAGTAGGAAGTTTAATGTACGCAATGGTTTGCATGTGCCTAGATATTGCACAGGCTGTTGGAGTGGTTAGCAAGTTTATGGCTAATCCTGGTAAGGAGCATTGTCATGCAGTCAAGTGGATTCTGAGATATCTGCGAGGCACGGCGAGTGTCGGGATCCTCTATGGGAGAGGAGACAGTAAGGTGCTGACAGTGTACTACGATAGAGATTATGCAGGTAATAGAGACATGCGACAGTCTACCACGGGGTATGTGTTCAGTTTAGGCACTGCAGCAGTATCGTGGAGGTCGGTCTTACAGTCTGTGGTTGTGCTATCGACCACAAAGGCCAAGTTGATTACAGCAGTTGAAGCTGTGAAGGAGGCCAAGTATTTGAGAAGTCTGCTACGAGATTTGGGGGTGCCACAGAGTTTGTCACATGTGCATTGTGACAACCAAAGTGCCATTCATCTGGCAAAGCACCAGGCATACAGTTCAAGGACGAAGCATATTGAGGTGTGTGATTCCTTCTTGGATTTGGAGAAGAATGAGATAGAGCTTTAGAAGATCCCGACTGATTTGAACCCCGCAGACATGTTTACCAAGCCAGTTTCTGTCGTCAAGCTCCAGGTTTGTATGTAGCTGATTTCCTTGTTGGCTTAGGTGGCATCGGAGGCCGCATGTTTCGAGACGATCGTGATAATCAGAGAGAGGGTCATGGCGTGCAGCATGGAGATGCAGGAGTCATTGGTGATAAGACTTGAATCAAGGTAGAGTGTTGTTTTTTGTGATTCAAGCCTCATGTGAAAAGTTTTCCAGGTGACTCGGTCGAGTAGCTTGCTACTCGACCAAGCTGTAGGTGCAGCTGAAAACAGAGAGCTGTGGTGGGTTTTCCCACGACTCGGTCGACCTCCTACTCGGTCGAGTAGGAGGCTACTCGGTCGAGCTGTTAGAAGGATTTTGAAGATTGCAGAAACCCGAGAGCTTGCTGTTTGGAGAGAGCTCTGCAGGGAATACTGACTCGGGCCGAGTAGCTATGCTACTCGATCGAGTCGACTCAACTCCACCCAACGGCAGAAGCAGCGCGTGTCAGCTCGGTCGAGCAGCTCGGGCTGTCGACCGACTCATGCCGAGTCTGCACGGGCCCAGCCGAGAGAAGGGGTAGCCAGATCTTGTTTTATCTAAATTTGGGGGAATGTATTTAAACCTAACTATTGTTTTAACCTAGGTTAAGCCTCTATTGGATTAAGAGAGTTTTGGAGAGCCTCTAGCCACCCCCTTGTAGATTACTAAGGGTTTTGGAGTTCTTGAGAAAAGGTGAGGTTTTTCCTTTTCTATTCCTCCATTGTTTTCATCTTCCTTGAGTCGATTAGAGAGGGCTTGTGCGGTTTGACAAGTTATTACTCACGTGAGAGGAAGCGAGATTTGTAACCCTAGTTTGTGTATCTCTCTGATAGTGGAATCGTTTCGGATTGTTGGATGTAGGTTGTTTACAACCGAACCACTGTAAATTCTCTTGTGTCTGAGATTGATTGTTTTGTTGCTTTGATTCGTTTGCTACTTTCTATTGCAAGGTCATACTGTGATTTTGTTGGGTGAATTGGGGTCATTGCTAGCCCTAGATTTCTGATCAACTTTTAGGGTTGCTATTTTCCGCGTGGATCCCAAGGGCGTCCGCTTGTGCCGGTGGTTTATTTACCAACAGGGGTGCCAGCTAGAGGAGGGTGCCAGCTAGGGGTATCCGTCGCTTGGGTTTGTTGGAGATGAAGAAGCTAGGGATTTTGTGAGAGGAATTCACATACCTGATAGAGGGCGGTTTCCTCTCCATTTATAAGGTTAGAGGGGATGCTTTCGTCACTCAGGTGGTTCCCCGCTCTCTTTTGTAACCGATTTGTCAGGGGTTTTGGCGTGCTGCAAGCGCAACCACCCCTTGATAAAGCTGGCTGCACGCTGCCTGACAAAGTGGCTGTGTGCTACTTATGATAGTGCCGGTCACACACTGTCTGATAGGACTAGCTGCGTAGATTTTTTGAGAAAGCTGACTGTTACCCCCTGGGGTGGACCTATGGATAGCAGCTTCGAGGGAGTCGATCAGGACAGTCTCAGAGGGTCGGGCTGCGAAGGCCACTGTTTGGGGTCCGTTCTACAGGAGATCATCCCATGGAGTATTTTCGTCGACGGAACGACCTGTAGGGGAGCTAAGCCGTATTTCCATGGGAACACACCAACTACCACCGGGGTCCGGTCACACAACCCGTGGGGTCACAAGTGGTTCGCTAACAGGCCCATTCGGGCTCAGACCGATCAGCTTCTACCATGAGTGGGCCCCGACCGATCTATCATTAACAATGGCCCCTAGTCTTCTATCTCGGTACATCTGGCCCGAGCTATACCTGTGATGTAGGAATGGGAGGGGTGAGAAGATGAAATAAGAAGGGGGCAAGGTGCACCTCGTTGAGCTAGACACACAAGGTCGCTTGACTCCCCGGGGGAGCTACTCATGCCTACTGATGTCGGTGTGTGATCCTTGAAATACCAAGAGATAGATTTGTTGAGATCTGTATTTAGTGTAGGGTGCGAAGGGATGCACCCACTCTCTAAAGAAAGGCTGATGTGGCAAGTACCGGTTTGTTGGAGAGTCTTTGTAAAAAAGATGTTGAGTCGTGCATGCCGAAGGGTTGGGATTGCTTCGCATAATGTGAAAGAATCAGACGATTTAGCTCACACTCTGCCTCTTTAGGCCTAGGGTACGTATAAACAGAAGAGAGAGGCTGTCATACATCATACCTCTACCTGACAAGCTTTCGTTTTTCTCGTATGACGTATTCCCAAATCTCTCGATCTTTACAGTTGTTACCGCCTCTTACCAGCCGGAGAGGAATTTTCCTTCCATTTCGCCCCATCTTCGCTTTGGTTTCCCTCCTAGGATCATGGCCAGTGCTGAAAATTTGGACTAGGAAGTGATTGACTCTTTATATAATCACTGACCTTGGCAAACTATGAGGGAAGATAGCAGCTGGCCACCTCTGCGCTTAGGAAAGAAAAAGTTCTTGCCAAAGCAAGGGGTGATTGAATTTTCTCAGATCTGAGAGAGGTATGCGGTTTCTCTTTTAGTTATTCTAAAACTCCCAGAGGCATTGGATGGGACCCCCAACTGTCCTCCTCTTAGGACTATTGCCCTGAGCGTTGTGCATTTGGAGGCATATGTCTGCCTTCTCCTTAACCATCTAGTGCAGAGGTTCTTGTACCTCTCTAACTTGGTACCATGCCAGTTTGCACAGAATATCTTCATGGTCCTAATTGCCTCAGTCACGATGTTCTCCTATAGAAAGGGTTGGTTTTTTGTTGAGACCATATATGCCATATACCAGATATAGAGAAGCTCTGCTGCCTAATATTACCTCAGTGGTCAAAATAGCTTGGCTATAATCTTCAATGACACTCCTTCGTTAAACAAGCATTGGAAGGATAGGAGGTTTTAGGCCATCAGGGATTTGGCGATCCCTGGTGGGCTCCAAGATGTCACCGACAAGTGGGTTCCATGTAGGGTTGGTTGGTTGTGCAGGTGTAAGCCTAACACCATCCAAGGTAGGGGCATGATACATGAGATGGACTGGTGGTTATGGTTGGCTACCTGGCCTTCTCCTCAGAGGTTACGTGTCATGCTACTATCTGGGGAGTCGATCTGCAAGCTGCATGCAATGCCCCTGAGCATGTCAAGGAGCTTAAAGAGGTTCATCCTACCATCAGTGAGCACTATCTTAAGGTTCAATATTTTGGGAGACCTCTATTTTTTGCTAAGCAGTCTCCTACTTTCCTTCCTTGTATAGATGTGCGATTCGGGTGACCTCTAGGGAAGAATTGGAGAGGTCTAAAGAGACCGTCCGGGAGTTGGGAAAGAGGAGGGCCGCACTTCTTCGGTTGGACTCTGTTGGAATTTCATAATTCCATATTTCTATTCCCATATGGTTTTGATATGACAAACACATCCAGTGCTACTAACTCTATCTATGCAGATACAAATACATGCTTAGTTCCACACATTCAGATATCTTCATGCATATTCAAACGGATATATCATAGTTCATGAAGATGGAAAGGCAAAGGCACCTACATCCATGACTTGGATATATAATCACTTGATAAGGATCCCCTGCAAAGAAACTTCGCAGATTCAATTGCAGATGCAGTCTTATCCACGGCTTTTATGTAATCAATGTAAAATTTACTTTATTAGAGTTACAAAGCCTTGTGATACTATATCTTAGTCTCCTAGGTTCTATTATTCAGAATTCTACACTTCCCAATTTCGAAAATTCTTACCCAGAAAATTGGCAGCCAAATTGGTCGACCAATTTTAAACCTTCGAATTTGACTATGGGATTTCTTGAGCGAACTCCCTTAACCATATAGATTCTGGATCTGCCATCCAACGGTCAAAATTCCTTCTCTAAATTTTGGTCGACCAATTTTACTTTTTTGGTCGACCAATCTCAAGACTAGCCGTTTGAAGCCAAAATTTTCAGGGACGGTTTATGACTGTTTCCCAACATCATGTACACTCTCCAACCGTCCCTAAACACTATATATACAGGTGTAGACCTTCTCTTTCAAGACACACACTTTCCTCTTCTTTACTCTCACTTTTGTTGAAATCAAGTCTTTGATCTTCTTAAGCTTTATGCCATTAGTTGTTCTTTTCTTATTTGTAAGAAGAAATCATTAGATTTCTCTCTTCGTTCAAGAACAGAAGAACTTGGATTTCAACACTTTTTGGAAAGTTGTTCTTTTCTTATTTGTAAGAAGAAATCGTTAGATTTCTCTCTTCGTTTAAGAACGGAAGAACTTCAATTGTGTTTCACCATTATATATCTTGAAACATTGAAGTTCCTCTTTTAAACACCTTCCTTTTGAATTCATATTACATATTGATTACAAGGCTATAAGGTGTTTATTTTCTTTTTCATTACAAAAGTGAATCTCTGTTTAGATATTGTACAAAGTTTGGGACACGGGGAGTGTCGCCATTTTTGTAAGTTGGTGCTTGTAGGGCAAGTGATTATAATGGATTGAAAATCTCTACTGGGAGTAGAGGACTGGACTAGGATCAAGAGGATCCGAACCAGGATACATCTCTGTGTTTGCGACAGATTTATTTTCAATACTTGTCATTTCATTTCTGTGCCATCTTTGCAAATATCAGTAACGTTTTATTTGCAACAATTTTTATTATATACACTATTCACCGCCCTCTAGTGTATTGATCCATACAGGCTAAAATTACATTTGATATCATAGCAAGGTTAAGATGGCAGAATCAAACATGAATGTTGTTCCACACAACTACAACACAAATCAACATCCTGAGGGACACTCTCAAGTTCGTCCTCCTCTATTTGATGGTTCTAACTACGCATATTGGAAAATACGAATGGAGATTCATCTCCAAAGTATGCATTATGAGATATGGGACATCGTAGAGACAGGATACACTAAGCCAACAACTCCTGTTGATGAATGGAACGTGACGTGCATTTATATTTTATATATTCACGCACGTCTTCTTCGTGATTTTCCGCCGTTTTCCGTTGTTTCATATCCGTTCTTTTGTGTTTT
This sequence comes from Scilla litardierei, assembly GCA_030789695.1. Taxonomy (NCBI): domain Eukaryota; kingdom Viridiplantae; phylum Streptophyta; class Magnoliopsida; order Asparagales; family Asparagaceae; genus Scilla; species Scilla litardierei. Next base: position 216,569,571 of record CM061141.1, on the reverse strand, counting down.
TTGTATCTTTTCACTTTCTCCGTGATTTTTTTGTGCAAATTCAAGAGTTTCCAGCATTGGGGACACACAAAGTAGATATCACGAGTCCCTAGAGCAACGGGAGGAGTCACACGCGATCCAAAGGGCCAAACGTCGAAGAAAACCAAGTTTCAGCCCTCAACCGATCGTGTGGACAGAGTCACCCGATCGGTTGATGCACGCGTATCCGACCCGGACAGGAGCTGAAGAGAAGAGCAGCTCACCCGATCGGTTCAGTGATCGGGTGAGATCGACAGAGCTCTCTGTCTTTTGGGCTTAATTCTAACCGATCGGGTGACATATCACCCGATCGGTTCATCTGTAGCAGCATTTCCCCAATTCACGAACCAATGGCTCCACCCACTCAGCTCAGCGACCGGTTGAAGCTTCTGAAGCCCGATAGCCAAGTTGACTAGCAGCTCACCCGATCGGTTGATGCTTCAATCGATCGGGTGACCTCATTTTCTATATATAGTTGACCTAGGTTTTGAGAAACGGGAGCCCCTTTTGTATTTTCTGTTTTTGGGACTTGTGACGGCTGGAATTTTCTATTGTTTTGTAAGTTTTCCGATTATTCTGTAACTTTAATATTGTAGTAATACCATTGCTAGCAACTCTTTTCTATTGCCTGATTATGATTTCAACCGTTGAATTTCACTTAGATTGCATTTTTGCCATGAATTGTGAGTAGTTCGCCAATCTGGGATTTTGACGGAAACCCCTTCGTGGGTTCTCCCTAGAGCGACCATAGGAATAGGATTTCGATAGGGTTTATGAATTTAGATGGTTACGCGGGGGTGTTTCATTGTCATTGGCGGGAGAAATACCGCCTCTGATCGTCGGGCCAAGGTGAATAAAATTGTCGTTTGACTCCCTAGCCACAGCTCACGCCCCTAGCGTAGACATTGAATCCTAGTGCGTGGGAATGGCTGGATGAGATGTTGGGAGTTATCGTTGCGAGCTTAGTGCTCCCAGAGTCGGTCGGTGTTAATGGACATGTGAATGCCCACCGCTCGAACCCGGATAGTCCTAGCGTATCATCCTGGGCACCGACCGGAATATCGGGCCCATGGGACGCTAAGTATCACTCTTAGAGGCAACGTCTCACCGCTAACCCTAACATCCAATCGTCTTCCTATTCGTCGGTTGTAATAGAGAGAGCATATGATAGGGTGTAAACCGAAGTCCTGAATTCCTTTTTACATATTACATCCTTCGCATTTCCATTCCGTGACAACCTACCGATCGTTCGGGCTAGCTCACCCATCGGGTGAACCGGTTCCTTCTTGACGACAAGCACAACACACGCCTCCCTGAGTTCGACCCCCAAGCTACACTACAACACCGTGCGCTTGCGGTTATAAATATTTAAATCTGGTATCCCCGATCCCATTGCATATTGCTAAATCTAGGGGACGTCAAGCTTTATGGTGCCGTTGCCGGGGAGGCAACGTGTTTGTTTTCTTTTAGGACCCTGTAAACCCTAGAGTCTAGTTCACATCCTCACCTTGCGATAATTTTCGCATTCTACACTTTTTTATTTTGCGTGGACATATTGTATATATTTGTTGTATAGAATTGGTAGACTGTGTTGCCATACCGCCATCACTACTCCTCGCCTCTCCATTCATACAACCCGTGCTATTAACGTGCTCTCTATCTGTGCAGTTCTCCCTCTCTACTTTTCTTACAGGTTTTCAGCTCTATAACAAGAATGTTGTGTGCCGTTTCAGGCGATATCTGGGAACATTCACACCACGTCAGCTGTTTGGCACAGAGCCTGACAGAATCTCCAAGCGCCTCGAGCATCCTATCATTTCTGTCAGCTGCTGTAGAAAATCAGAAGATTAATCATGATGGAAATCTCAGAAATAACAATTATAATCATAGCACAATTCATTGCAAAGAAGAGACAATTCATAAAAATAAGATTTTTAACAAGAAAGAGCAAACCAAAATTGTCGCCTATGATCTCCAGCTGAGATTTCACAAAAGAATAGCCGAAAAAAAATAATAGAAGTCTCTCCCAAAACTAGGGATAAAACTAGGTTTAAATACAACCCAAAATCGTCCAAAAAATCGTGACAAAACTGCCCTTGCGCAGCCCAGAATTCGCAATCATCACAACAGTCGAAATACGTCACTCGGCCGAGTACAAATGTTACTCGGCCGAGTGACAGACCCAATAATAAAACAGAGTATCTGGGGTTTCGGGGGTCTGTTTCTCTGACTGACTCGGGCGAGTAGGCTTCTCTACTCGGTCGAGTAAGCAATCGTACTCGGCCGAGTGGGCTTCTGAAGATTTTCCAGTAACTTGGCCCTTTCTCGATTGAAAATTCATGTTCTACTCGGGCGAGTGAGCTTTCTCACTCGGCCAAGTAGACTTCCTTGCTTGGCCGAGGAAACGCTGAAAATTTGCTGTGCCTATCCGTTTCACTCGACCGAGTACAGCTTTTGACTCGACCGAATGAGCAATCTGCTCGGCCGAGTGGGCTGTATCTGGCTTCTTTTCTTCTCCTCCTTGCCTCATCGTCGTTTCTATCGAATTCCTTCTTCTTTCGCTCATCCTCAAGCGCTTATAACTCCTCAAATAAGCCGTGGGCGGCACTCTGAAGTGCGTGAAAACCCTTTGATCTCGTTTTCATTCCAAATCGCTCCATATCTCTTGAAATACGACAAAAACAAGAAATATTGAAAAGTATCACGATATCGTCAAATAATCGTGGAAAACGCAATATGGGCGATCAAAACGACATGAAAACATGCAGAAAAAAGGTGTAAAATAAGGAGTGATCAGCATCTGCATGCACGGTCGTGTCAGTATGTCAGAAGGAAGACTGATTTTGCTGCTTCGATGACATAGACGTGCGGACATTCCGCACGGCCGTGCTAAATCCAGCTGCAAAAGAAAGAATCCTCCCATTAAACACGGATAAGCGACACGAACGTGTCACTCCAATACATGGTCATGAGGAAATATGGCACGACTATGCTAAATCTGCCTATAGAAGACAGAGAACTCTCCTCAAGCACGGACGAATTACATGGTTGTGCAATATGGCTGTGCGCTTGGAGCTGCTTGGAGCCTCCTTGAGGTGTTAGGGATCGATGACACGGCTGTGCAGAAAGGCTGCATGGCCATGCACGAGATATCTGTGCTATGTTCACTGAAGGGTGACATGGTCGTGCCGTTTGTCGGCATGGCCGTGCGTCTGCCAGTGTATAAAAGGAATTAACCCCAAGTAGCCTATGGCACGCGATTTTTGGAGGGATTTTTGGTTTTTGGAGAATTAGGGCAGTAATTTTCTGTAAGATTTTGAATCTTTCTTTCTTAAAGCATTGTAAGGAATTCTCTCTCTTGATCATTGAATTTTAACGCTTTCAGTTTTATTGTGATTGAAGGTACTTTCATTGTCGTTTTATTTTGTGTCATTCCCCCAAATTCTTGATGTGCAACCCTAGAATTATTACATCAATTATTACTATGAATAGCGAGTAGTTTCATAAGCTATGGCCATTTAGAGAACAACTGTGGGTATTGATCATGATGGATCGCCCAAAATATCGACCCAATTAAGATTCTAGTCTAGGAGTTGGTTTGGATGATGAGTCGAATTCAACCCACCATGTTACGGTGCTACAATCCTAACCGACAACTATCCCCTTGGGTTATGATTTGGCGCCCTTAATGGAGGGTTGACTATCTAGTGACCGACACCGACGACTAATCGGGCACACTCACTAGAACCACATATATCATAGCGACCAACTAACCATCGGGGCTATGATAGGGGTCCAACCTATTCTCTGAATCCCCTCTCTTGCGGTTAGACATCGAGAGAACAAAGATTGAGGCTTCACCCTCATCGGTGACTATTATCCTTGTGTCGAGAAGCTACATCCATCTATCTCAACCCTTACAATGCCGGTGATATGCTTGACCTAGTTCCTTCTCTAATTGAATTCCCTCATAGTTGACTGCTCTTCACCCTTGTAACACACATTCCCATGGCTACACTAAACCTGACACCAACCATAGATTCGATCCTTCACCTCCTCGTGTTCGACACCCACTACACACGACAATGTGTGTTTGTAGACAAATATTAAAGCACACAATAATATTCAAGATAAGGTGCCTTGGTACAAATTATTTGCAGACGATATTGTTTTGATAGATGATACCAAAAATGTTGTAAAGGTAAAGTTAAATTTTTGGATGTAAACATTGGAGATTCGAGATTTAAGACTTATTATAAGTCTTTTATGCTAGAGTTTCTAAGCATATTCGAAAGACGGAAGTGTTGAATTTCAAAAAAAATTCTCAAAATACAAGTCATACAATTGCGCAGACGTTCTTACTTGACATCTACACTCTAAATATTCCGATAAAGATCTTTGATCTCCTTACTAACAAGACACGATGTTAGTTTAAATTTGATGACGAAACTCCTTAAGATCCACGAGCCCTCCAAGAACCTGTACTCGGTCTTATGCATTATTAGCGGAGGATATAAAAAACTTTTACTTTTAGAGAAAGAAAAATTCTACCACAAAATTGAGGTAATTTTTCTCTCTTGATTTTTCTTATCTTGGATGTTAATAAAAATCAAGGCTCGACTCCTTGTTAAGAAGTAGTGTACCAGTGGTTGGCCACCAGCCATCTGTCGGTTAGCCATTCTCTGGAGACGCCATTTCATCACCAGTGATATACTGGATATGGTTTTCATAGGGCTTTCATCTTTTTTTAAGGACCAAGAGTTTGCAACTCATCACAAACATCTAGTGTTTGCATTTGCATTACTTGGAAATGAGCTCCTCTCTCACAATCAAGATGATTACAACTCCTTTGTGATCTGTTGTGTACATCTCATACACTTCAAGTACCTTTCTTTCGATTATGTAATGAGCCATCATCTATGTGAGACACTAAATACGTAATTCTTATTTCAACATCTACTTGATCGAACTCTAATATCATGTCACATGTAAGTCAGTGACGCTAGATGCATAGTAAGACCAGCCATTTCGGAATCTTTGTTATTTGATTAGTCTGAAATTAGGCTCTCCTCCAAACCAAATATGGGCCTATTAGTAACAGATACCATGTAGTCTAGTCTCTTCATCATAACTATTTTGATATGGTGTCTAGGGTATGAAAATAAGTATCAGTCAAACCCTGATCTTAATGTTGGTGGTATTATAAGTGATATCATAGTCAAAAGATTGATCAAACTTATCATGTTAATAAGTTTATACATTCTACCATGAACATGGATTTACAATGGATCTATACTAGCTTCCTGCGACATTAACCTCTCATGCCAAATGAGACGAATCTCATCTTGACCGACACCTCGTTTGAACGCTTTAGACTACACCCAGTGAGTATCTAGTAACTATATTATTCGTTGTTTGTTGGTAAAAGCCAAAGCACAACCCTTACATGTTTATGGTTCTTTAACACTTTTCAGGCCAACAGACTAATTTTCACTATCTGCCACCTGAGAGCCGTTGGAAACAACGGTATATGGGTTCTTGTTTGATGATAACAGCCCTTCATAAATTATTTTGAAGTGTTTCTTAAGTGATTTCTGGTTCAAAGGAGTTCGACTAACCAAAGGGGAAAATTGGTAATTTTTCTGTGGTCAAATATTCTAGAAAGTCAAAGCATGGAGGATACGAATATTTATGCATATAGGAATTCAATTTGAAGAAATAATATCCAAGTTCAATGCATACAAGGAAGAATAGATCAAATGAATATTAGAGTTTATGCACAAGTGGAATTTAAATCCAAGCGAACTTCAAGAGTTCATATGCATGCACACAAGAGATCACATTGTTAGGAAATGTGTGCCCTCGAGGCTAACTACTCATAATTGGGACATTTTGTTCAAAATGATAGTATGCTATCTGGTAATTTTTATTTAAGTATAACCATAATCGTTGTCTGTATTATATATTTAGATAAAGTCCTGAGACTTAGTACGATGTGGAACGTGTATCGAGATGAGGATCTCGATCCTGGCAAAATGTTTTGACCACTCGGAGCATATGTCTAAAACTGTTCGTTGTCGTAGATGCATCGATAAAGGACATTGTTGCATCAAATAGACTATTGTATGCTCTGTCTTCACCAAGTGTTCATGGCGATGATATAATGAGAGTTCGATTTAGCGAATACAGAGATGAGACACTTGTGCTCATTAAAGAATAAGTTCACTGAACGACCCAACGTGAGCTGCTACATGGTAGCACATACAAAAATTTCAATGGTAGTTCTCAAGTGATTATAGGCAAGCTGTTCATTTGACTTGAGTCCATTGTACGAGCTTGTACGTGAACGATGTCACCTAGATCTATGACCTAGCTTCGAGTATTTGCCTACTGAAAGGTATTAGATTGGATAACACTTGAATCGTATGAGGGAAGTAGTGGTCAATAGAGGATTCATCACTCATGTATGTGGGGAATTAGTGTCGCGGAATAAGTACGGTCCTTAGCAAAATCCTTGGCGAAGGTGTGTTGGATATGATCCAACAAAGACAAGCTAAGAACGAATGATGATGATTAAGCACAAATCTATTAGGGGCTGATAGTCAACCATACCATATGCTTCGTAGCGACATAGTGTTCACAAAGGGATTAAAACTGCGAAATTCATCATTGACATAGCCAAGGTCAGTCCCGACAATGTTTATGTCAAGGGGCAGACCACGTAATGATGATACCGAAACATGGATGGCACCTACTGCCGCAGTCACTGTTGTCAGGGATTATGAGTCCCACCTGTAGCAGGGTTAGCCTGTTGGGTCTCATATAGGCTAAGATTCTCATCCAAATAATAAGAGGAATATGCATATGATGCATGTGAATTAATACGGTTGCAAATAGTTGTGAAAAGGATTTTAGTCACATATGAGGTGGCACAAATATGAGCCTTCAAAAGCATAGAAAATGTCTAAACCATGCTCCTGAAATATACAGGACCCATTACCTTAAGTATGAATCAGGTTAAAAGTCAATAATGGACTCAGGTGCACTTGGGCTAGATGCAGACGCTCCTGAGCTCTACCCCACGCGCTGACCAGATGCATGGGCTCGATCCCAAGCACTGGGTTCGCGTAGAACGTCACCTGGGCTCAAGCCAAGACGGTCTGAGCATAGCCCAGACACTGGGCTACTAATAACGTTGCCTGAGCTCGAGGCCAGGCCTCTGTAAGTGATTTGGGCTCAACACAGGCCCATGTTGGCCCGCTTCGAGCGAAGCAGGCAGGTGCCAGCTTCGGGCAAAGCAGGCGGGTACCCGACCCGATAGGGTAGGTGACCGGCTCTCTTGTCCTAGCAGGTAGGGGTGCCAGGAAGAGGGTATGCCCATTGGGCATGTCTGTTGTGACCATGGGAACCACTGTGGGGTCCCGCAAACTCCGTAGTTCGGGGCAGGTTTTTGGGGAAATTTTTGGCAATCGTTATAGCATCGTTTGAGGGGTCAAACGAATTCAAAATTAAGAACCGTTTGTTTCTATGGGATATCCATTTAGCACTCTTCGAAATGATTTATCATTTTGATTCTGAAGCTTAACAGAGAGGGAGAATTAATTGGTCAAAGTTTGGTCATCGAAAGGAGACAAATTTGAATCAATTTTGATTCTGGTTTTTAGTCCCACATCAGATGTGAGACTCCTCTAAATGCTCAGCTCTCCCTATAAATAGGGAGACCCTCTTTCTCCTAAAATTACACCAAGCCTTGATCAAGGGAGTTCACTTTAAATTAAAAAGTGAGCAAACCTAGATCTAAAGGCGACCAAATTTTTCCGCATTTTCCTCTTTGCTTAATTTCAGGTTCTAGCAAGACTCGATGGAAGCTTAGATCAGATCCAAAGCTTGGGCCAAGGATTCAGCTAAGGTGATACTTTCTGGAGCAAGTGGTCGTCTACTAACAAAGGTGTTGGGTCCCTTCGGGGCGTCGTCCTAAGAAAGAGTTTTTGCGACGGTAAAAACTAAGGTATGTTTTTATGATTTATATTTTAGCAGAAATATTTTAGATCTATCCAGTTGAGATCGGTTTGCCCTTTTCCCTAGGTAGTAAAAGATCCTTCAAAGGAGCATTTCTCTGTAGGGTGTTTTTTCATAAAAGCATTTTATGATTTTATTTTTCTTCTTCCGTTGCTTCCACGTCTGATAAGCCTTGGGCTAGAGTTGGAAAAGCCCTATGGAAGCTTGCTCAAAACCTTTCACATATAAACTATAATGTGTCCATATTTTCCACCATTTTATTGCATGATTTCATAGCATTTTCAACGTCCAAAGTTCACTTTTCTATACTTTATCACGTATTACACGATATATTTGATTCTCATATAGATTTGTGGATTTTCAGGAACTTTGGAGCAATTTGGAGATATATTGGACTATGGACACATCTGAGACATTTGAAGTATCCATGGCATAGCCTACTAGGTGCTTGATGAGGTGGAGAAGAAGATTGGAGGAGGAGAATAGAGAGGAAGAAGAAGGAGACCTATAGGAGGGATCTTCACAAGTGTATCAGTTTTTCCCAGGTTACTCGATCGAGTGGACTTATCCAATCGGTCCAAGTCTACTCGGTCCAAGTATCTACAGCTAAAGGAAGCTTCAGAATCCACTATATCGTTCTAGTTTCAAAGGTCACTCTGACTGAGTAGTCGAGCTACTCGATCGAGTGAACACATGGCAACACACCAACTTTTAGAGCAAATAAGAGACCAAAACTTGACCTCGACTGAGTAGACCCAGTTACTCGGTCGAGTAGGCGAGGCAAAAAATGACGATTTCAATGACTTAGCCAAATTTGAAGAGCTTAAAGCCACTTGACCGACTCGACCAAGTCAAATATTCAACAGATTGACGTTTTTGAGGCTCCTGAAGCTCCTGAAGCTCATCTGAGCAAAAAAGGCCACTCGACCGAGTAGCCTTGCTACTCGATCGAGTCAAATACGAGACAGAGCGATGATTCCAAGCCGAGCATATGGCTCTGCAGCTTGACCAAGTAGGCCATCCATTCGGTCCGAGCAACCAACTCCCACAGGCGAAGGCCCAAGGTGCTGACGAGCGGCGATGTCCTACTCGGACTGAGTGGCATTTCCATTCGGTTGAGTAGGATGACGCTCCAACAAATTTCTAGTCGAGTTTGTTTCTTTTGGCTAATTTTTGTATGTCTCATCCCACTTGTATATAAACAACTTTTCTTTCTTAGGTTTTAGAGCTTCTTTTAGAGTTTAATTTTGGAGAGTTCTACTGGAGCCGTCGCTATTTGCTTTTGAAGACAATGTTTGGATTTTTGGTCATTGTTCTTACTTTGGAATATTGGGTCTTAAATTTCTATTGTTTAGCTCTTCTTTCTCATTGGTATGGTAACGTTTTCTCCATCTCTCCTTATTGCTTTGATGTCTATTGTTGCGATGATGATTAATATTGCTATTGCTATTGTTTTTATTGCTTTTTCTATGGATCGTGAGTAGTTCTATCTAGGACTAATGGATGAGCTCTAGGATCTTTGGATTTAGATGTAAAGTTATGATTGTTTTGTTGGTTTGGTGAATAAGGGATGTGATTTGGTTGATCGAGCCAAGTTTATAGTATTCTTATTTAGGGTTTGTGATACACGATAGTGGCACGCATCCTAGATATTATTCTATAAGCATAATTAGGTTCGTTAGTGAATTCAATTGGAGTTCGTGATCCACGATAGTGGCACGTACTTTAATGGTTTCCACCGATGCCCTATACTACTAATTGGTGATCTACGATAGTAGCATCAATAAGCGCCATCATATCACAGATCGAAACTATAACCCACGATTGTGGCGTGAGTGGAGATTGAGAATAATTGTCGATCGTAATACATGGATCGCGTGTAAGGCCATCCATGATGGTGGGGCTAAGTACGGGATACGTTAGATGAGTGTACAACGATAGTTGGCTATGCACATTCAAGATGCAACAATCTCGCCCTATAAAACCAATCCAGCTAGAATTTATAACCTAGCATCGACATCCGAAGATCCTAGTGGTGACTCCTAAAACCCTAGTTTCCATTATATTGACATTACTTGTGAGATACAACTGCGACAACCCTTTTGATACACCCATAGCAGGCAAGATCATACAACTTTGAGATAAAACCCAGGACCATAACCAATCGTCTCCATGTGGGCTCAACAACCTTTCTATATTACAAAACATCGACACCGTGCACTTGCGGACTCGAACAAACTACTACTACTACAGTTTGTGTTCAACTAGGACTTGGGGTTCACATCCTATATATACCTCTTTAATTTGCTTGGCCAAGGCATGTGCACAATGGCTAAAAATTAAAAAAACCTAGGAGTAAAAAAAAATCAAAATTCCATTAAGAAGAAGCAAAAGAGGATTGCCATTAAGGGAGAAAAGATAGGTTACAACAAGAAACTTAATTAGATAAAGAGAGAGGGCCAATTAGTTAGAGAGAGAGGCCAATTAATTTATCAACTCATGCCCACCTAACTAGAGGTGAGAGCCACTATGATTTGTCTACAGCTTAATGTTTTTTGGTATGCAAAGACAAAAAACTGTTGAAGCAAGAGTACACTTTGAGCAAAGCTCTTGCATAAGTTCCTATGGAAAAAAGGAGTTAATTGGAATTGTAAGACATAAAGAAATATTTTGAAAGTTTCAATATTCAACAATCTGGGAAAATTGCAAAAAGGACACTGCATCTTCTCGAAGCCATATTTTACATTATAAACGTCAGACTAATGAATGGTTAGAACCATTGTGGAGCTGTCTACAAGTATATAGACGAGGACATATCGACAACACAAACTGAGCACTCTTAACTTTCTTTATTTATATTTTGGTGGTTTTATCGCCATTTGATCATTGTATTTTATTTTACACTATTTTTTAGAGAGCTATGATGCGTAGTTTTGGGGTTCTCATTTCACTGGGTGTGGATTTAGACAGAGTCCAGCTAAGTATATTAGTTTAGTCGAGCATGAGATTTGCAAGTTTATAGAGTTTATGAGCATGGAGCATGAGATTTATGAGTTCTAAGTGTCTGTTAGCATGTTGAGACTGATTAATCTTTTTTTGTATTTTAGGGATTGCTTGAATAGATCGAGGTTCGACCAAATTACCAAGGTACATCTAGTGTCATCTATGATTGGCTGTGATTTCTGTCTTTTTAATCTGATTGTGTGTTGCATTTTTTTATTTATTGATCACCATATTCATCCCCCCCTTTAGGGTGTTTCGATCCTACAAGTGGTATCAGAGCATTGATTAATTAGTTTTAGACCTAGAGGTTAGGTTCGCACACACACAAAACCATATGTATTTCAGATGGTACTTTTGCTGAATGAGACTCCTTTGATGGACATCCTTTGTTTAGTGGACATGATTATATTTATTGGAAGGCTATGATGAAAGTTTACTTATTATCTACGGATCTTGATACTTGGCATATTATTGAAACGGCTATACTGAGATTTCTAGGCCTAAAAGTAACTGGAATTTTAATTAGAAATTTGTGTGGTATGAATGCTAAATAAATGAATATTTTATTTTGTGGTTTAAATAGAAAATATTTAATTATATTTCTTTTTGCGCTTCTTTGCAAGAAATATGGAGGACTCTTGAGATGGTATTTGGAAGTGAGCAATGTTTCGTTGATCATAACTCAAGTGATGGTAAGGGCCGGCAAAATATGAAGAACCGAAAGGGATGAAAATTTCTTTTTAATAGACTTGATGCTTCTATGTTTAAGAATATTTCTGATGATTCTAATAATGAAATTATTTGCCATAATTGCGGAAATCCAAACACATCAATGCAGATTGTCCATTACTGAAAAAATGCATAACGAAGGAAAAGAAGAAATCTTTGGTCACTACATGAGATGATGATAGTGAAGATGATGAAAGCCATGTAGTGACAAATCTTTGTTTGATGGCACACCGAATTCTAGCGGTGAGGATTCAAGCGATGAGGTAACTGACATTTATTATAGAGATTTAGTTAGACTATGTAATCACTTGACTAAAGCAATTGAAAATTTAGAGGCAAAGATCAAGAAATTAAAATTTGAAAAGAAACAATTGGTTAAAAAGACTTGTGAAAATTGCTCGATTTTCGAAAACGAAGTGCATAGTCTAAAAACTGAAAAAGAAAAGATTGAAAAAGATATTGATGTTTAAACAAAGACATAAAGAAAAAATATAACAATTTTGTAACCTGTTGTTTTATGCTAGTTATTGAGGATTTGTTTTTAAACTATAAAGTTCAAGAGATAGAACCAAGCGTGAAAAAGTTTGCTATTAGTGATAAGCCATTAAAGATGCTTTTTAATAATAAACTCTTTGCGAACAATGGAAAGGGACTAGGTTTTGGAAAAATAAAACATGAGAACAATCTTTTTGATTAGGGTAAAAGTGTCTTTCCTAGATGCATTGGTTGTGATAAAATTGGACATACTTTTAACTGTTGTTGGAATATGAACCAAAACAAGAAGTTTAAACAAATTTGGATTCCTAAAGGCACTTTCAGTAACAGTAGTGAGCCTATATGGGTTACTAGGTCACATAATATTTTTCGTGTAGGTACGATGGAGGGACAAGGAACTATGATTTTGACGTTGAATATTAATAAGTTCCTTAGTCAAACGGTGATGTGAAGGTATGATTTCTTATTTTAGCTTATTGTTAACCTTCATAGGATACTTTGGTGTGTGTTTTTTTTCACTTTCTTGATTTTTTTGGTTTTATGTGTTTTCTTTGTGTGATTTTTTTGGTGTGTTAGAAAATAGAAAAGGTAAAGTAAAAATTGAAAAAGTAAAAAATTATAAAAACCGAGCTTATTGGATATCTTTCTTTTATGCATTTGAAAAAGTCACTTTAGATGAAAATCATATTATGTATAGAATTCTAGTATTATTTTCTTGACTATGTTTGCATAATTGACTTCATGGATAGTTAAGATATGTACGCTAACAAGTAACTAGAGTTCCACATCTTCACCTTACACTTTCACTGTAATGATTGTTATGACACATATGGCGTTGTTTTCATGAATATTGGAAAGTGTTTGAAGGTGTAAATTATTCTTTGCAAAGTATGTTACTTGATGGAATATGTAGTGTCATGCCTTGGATGAAAAACAAAGCTCATGCAAAGTAAAAAATGTTATAAAATGTCTTATGAAAAGGAAAAGTAAAGAGCTTCGTACGTAAAATGGATACATTCTATGTCTATGATACGACTCACTGGCATCTGACTCATTGTATAGATGCATATCTTCTAGTATCGATGTTATGTTCGTCAAGCAATGACACCCCTCATCTAAGAGTCCTTCGAGGCAATGTATATGTGTTGGTAGTTTGAACTCATGTCTCATGAGGTGCTAAAATGCACTTCTTGTAGATGTACTTACAAGTTTGAAAAAGTGGTTCGAACGGCTGCCTTTCATGATTACTTCTCCATATGACCTTTACTTTTCATCATCACACTAGCACGAAGATGTTTTATCATGGTTATTAATTATTAGATATTGATTGATTATTCATGATTGCCTTAATGTAATCGTATGTCTTGTTTAATAATGCTTTATTTTCTCTATGACATATGATATTTTTATCATGTGTGTTCTTTTGATGATAACTGTTTACATGTGTTTTCTCACCACGGTTTCATTGACCGACGACTGGTTGGTTAATGTGGTCAAGGGGTCGAAGGGATCCCTTGGGCACGCCAAGCTCATGTGCTCTCGGCATGGGTAGGCGAATGCTCCGCAGCTGAGCAGACGCTTCTCAGCTAAGCGTCGGTCTTCGGTCGACGTAGAGACGAGGGGAAGCCTCGGTTCTGGGTCGGGTGCTCAGCCTCGGTTGAATGAGCGTCGAGGGGTAGCCTCGGCGCCTGGAATGATCCTTGGTCTTCACTGGCCTTAGCTCTCGCTGGCGACGAGCGGGTCAGCTCCGTGCCGAGGGGTCGCCTCGGCGCCTCGGTGTAGCTCCTTCCTGGACAGACGAGAAAGCTCGTCAGGGGGGGCCGGACCTTGGTTCCGGCCAAGTCTCCTCCGATGCCTAAGTCAGAACGGATCTGTGCGACGCTCGACAGGCGCGACACGGCTCAGGATGAGACCGGTACCCGTGACCTCTGACCGAGCGATGGCGGAGGAGATAATTTGGGGGGAAAAGGGCAAGGTCTTGTTTATCGGAATACCTCAGTAGTGGGTGTCAAGGATTCGATCCCTCTCCCGGTTGCCCCCGTTCTCCTTTTATTAGGTTTGGCCCATGATTGCCCTGAATCCATGCCCCTCATCTACCTCCCCTCACGCCCCCACGATCCGCCTTCTTTAAGGCGCCTGTGCGTCGTGGGGGGGATTGGTGGGCTCCTTAATGGTCATTAAGGTCCCACGCTTTCAGGGGGACGGTTGTATTCACGAGCTGATCATGTGTCCTATGGGCTGGGCCCGGCCTGACTCCAAGTTCTTCCGCGGGCCTCGTCATGTCGGCCTACTCCCCTACGTGGGCTTCCCGACCTTGGCTTGGGCTTCCCTTCCTTGGCTTGGGTCCTTGGCTTGGGCTTTGGTTTCTTACTCTTGGGCTTCTCCAAAATAGTTGTATCAAATGCCCCATCGTCTGAGCCATTCGGATTATGCCGGTTCGGTTCGGGCGATGTGACTCTTGGGGATTTGACGGGCGCATCAGTCGAGGCCAGCCCATTAAATGGGGGTCATCCTGATGCAGTCCGTTTGAACTTCCCTTGGTGCGGGATTCGAAGCGTCGTCGATCTTCAGGTGCCGCCACGTGCCCCCTTCCGGAGGGTCTTGATCTCGCGATTTCTTCCCATATAAAACCGTCGGCTTCCAGGTTTTGATTCATTCGTGCCATTCTTCCTGATTCCGGTCTTCATAGCTCCTTCTCTCCGTCGTCTACCTGTAGTGACATGTGTAGCTACTGCACATGTACTAGAGGGGGGTGAATAGTACTTTAAAATAATCAAGAGAGTTATTCCTAATTATTGTGCAAACATACAAACAACAATGCAGAATAAACAACAATCTACAAGAATTAATAAACACAAACAGATGAAATAACGGGTTCGGATCCACCCAAGTCTTCCCGACTTGTTCCCGGTGATCCTACGTCCCAACCACCCGGATCCCCTCCGGATACTTTAGTTAGAAATCACTAACCCAAGATTTTGCACTATGAAATTCTTGTAGAAAACCTCTACAAGACCAAATCATACACAATGAAAATGTGACTCCCACAACCCGGGATCACACACTTCTCTCACAACCGAGAGAACAATTCAAATATCAAATGCGATGAAATAATGAAACACTTACCACAAAATACTATGCCTTGAGTATACTTACCAAATTAGGGTAAATAGGGATTTTGAGGAAGAAGATCTCACCAACCCTAGCTCCAAGAAGTTGACCAGCAATGGAAGCCCAGTGTGGAGTTGGTGACCTTGGATCAAGCTCTTTGGCTTGGAAGGCTCACAATCAATGAATCTCTCTTGAGGAATAAGAGTGAGGGAAAGATTCTAGTAAGAATAGATAGCTTTAGAATGGAGTTGATTTGCTTCTCTTTGATTTCTCTAAACCTTTAAAATGGCAGCCTTGGATACTAGAAAAGAACCCCTCCAAGTATATATAGGATAGAGGAAAGAGAGAGCAAAAAACGTTTCAATTAATGCTCCAACGGCTCTATTCTGAAGCAGACTAGTCGGTCTAAGAAGGATCGCTGACCGACTAGATTGGCAACTAGTCAGTCGGTGATTCTTCACGGACCGACTAACTGGCTCACAGCCAAAAGAGAAAGTTCCAGGCAATATGAACTAGTCGGTCTAAGAAGACTTGCCAACCGACTAGTTTGCCAACCGACTAGTTTGCCAACTAGTCGGTCGGTGAGTGTTCTTTGACCGACTAAGAGATGAAATCAAAGTAGCTAAATACAAGTTACATTAGTCGGTCTAAGAACAAATTCTAACCGACTAGTTTCACAACTAGTCGGTCGATGAATTTTCTTGGACTGACTAACTGTAAACAGTAACTTAGGCTGTACAGAGGCAATGATAACTAGTCGGTCTGAGAAGGATTCCTAACTGACTAGATCGTCATCTAGTCGGTTGGTGAACCTTCTTTGACCGACTAATTGATCAACAGTGCCAGGCTGAATTGAGCAAGGACATCTAGTCGGTTCAAGAGGAATTTCCGACCGACTAGATCGTCATCTAGTCGGTTGGTTCTTCTACTTGAACCAACTAAGATGCACTAGAAGCCGAGAGAAGAAGCGATACGGTTCGGGAAAGTTTCTAATGGCTTCTAAGATAATCCTAGCTCTAAGATATGAGCAAAATTAAGATTATAATGTAAGTCCTACTTAAGGCTTAACATTTCTATTCTATGAAGCTAGAAGACATTATGTTAAACATGACGAACCGTCTTCAAAGCTTCAATCTTCACTCTTGACTTCAATAAAACTCCTTAAGCTTCAACGAAGCTTCAGGCACACGATCACGTGTATTGATAAGTCTTGAGACGTCGCTTTTGATGTACGTATTCTTTTGGCGACGATCTCCACAATTGCGCTCACAAAGAGTTAGTTCACGATATTTATGTTTGCTCATCATCCAAAACCAAATCCGGGGAGTCAATACTCAACATTCTCCCCCTTTTTGGTGATGACAAACCAACATAAATAATCATCAATAATAATGATTCAAATTAAATTTACTTACTCCCCCTGCATTGATGACACGTTAGTTCCGTATTCAATAATATTCATACGCATCAAGCAGACGAGGGAAATATAAAATATGAATCATATTATTGCAATTTAGGATCTAAATCCATTTTATTTCTTAACTCCCCCTGAATCTAACATATCAAATTATATTCACAGTAAATTGCTTTGAATTATCAATTAGCACATTGTCATTATTAATTCTCTCCCCCTTTGGCATTAGCAAAAAGAGCGGGAGGAGATCAACGACAAGATTGCAATGGCTAAGAAATTAAAGCATGAGAGTCTAAGAATACGACCACGGTCCAAATGACACCAAAGTAAAATACCAAATGTAAAATACCAAAGATCAAAGCGTGCCAACTTGACCATAGTCGAAAATCGAAAAACAAAATCATCAAACCATAGGCGAAATCCGAAAACCGAAATTACCAAAACTCAAATCAATTCACATATTGAGTTATGGAATATACTCTCCAATATCAACATTCTTGGTTAATAAAGTGCATGGAAAACAATTCTATGTTTTCATAAAACCAATTCTATTTAACAAATTTAATCATCGAGCGACGAAATCAACATCAGAGACAAAAATCCAATGTGAATACCAAATGTAGCATGCAAAAGTGTTATGCCAAAAACAGATAGCAACTTCATAAAAACTTATGGCATACACAATTCTAGTACAAAATGACATCAATTGTAATATAGTCTGCCAATGGATTTATTCAACACACATGGATACCAATGTAAATCAAAAGTATGAATATACTTACAACATTAAGCTCCCCCTACTCTGGTGCATCACTTAAGCACCATCAACTCCATTTGAATGAAAAATCCTTTGCAAATCAATGAGTTGGTAGGGTTGGTATCCCATGGTGGATTTAACCTTGAAAACATCATTTTGGTATCCAAAAATCCTTTTGGATCCTATGGGTTAGGCAACAAATTTAACATATTAAATTCAAATAATTGTAACCCATATCCTAATGTAATCATGTCACTTTGATAAATATTTTTACGATGCATGTAATCATAAACATAAACATGAATCAAAGCATGTGTAGCATGAAAATATTAAATATTTTAGACATAAACAATCAAAAGCACAATGATTTACAAATAAACATGCAATGGAAATCACTTCATAACAAAAATGCTTTGGTACCCATAAAGTGAATATAAGCTTAAGGTACCAAGCAATGAAGGGTCAATGAAGACTAACCCTTTGGAAACCAAGTCCAAGAGGACCGTGATTTCCCAACATAATCATCATTCAAAATAATATCATTAATATATGATTGCACATAAATATCCTTAGCATGCATGCTTGTGTTCTTCGGACCACAAATTGTGTATGTTTTGGGAGCCCTAATCCTATTGGAAGCATGCATACGTTGTTGATGTCTATGTGATGCATGTCGTGGATAAGCATATGACATATGAGGAAATGGTGCATGATGATAGTTGTTCATATGATAATGAGGATGAGCATATGAATGGGGTGGAACACATGCATGAGTGTGTCTCACATGGAGTGCACGTGCTCGTGGATGCGGAGCATAAAATTCATCATACGTGCTAACATGTGGAGTAGGATGTGTGTTCCTACGTGGCATGGTATACATGAAAGCATGACCCTTCTTTGGAGGTCCACCCAAAGTGGGTTTCTTTCCAAATGGGGGTGTGTACCTAGCGGAAGCACCATTGGTAGAAGAACTACCCATGAAGTGTTTACTCCCACTAGTAGAGGCATCGAAAGTTGGCTTAACAAAGGTGGCGGACGATTTGGATGAATCTCCCATCTTATACCCCAAGCCAATGTGATGATTGGCCGGAAGTAAGTCATTTAGGATATTATCCAAATGGCCCTTACCTTTATTGAATTCATTGATTCGGCCTAATGTGCACTCATATTTCTCGGTGAGAGAATGCATCGAAGCATCCAAGGTGGACACTTGCGATGTGAGTGCACAAACACGTGACTTGAGATTTTTATTCTCAATACTCAAAGTTGAGTTTTGAGACGTCAAATCCGCTATCACATGTTCATTCGAATCCTCTATATGAACATGCTCAAGTTGAGATTTGAGATTTACAATCTCATTTCTCAACCCTTCAACAACGGTGTCGTTATTGACGATGATAGGTTTAGGCGAGGTTTGAAGACTAGTTAGTTCATTTTTAGTCTTAATAAATCTATTAGCCAATTTAGAAAACTTACCCCAAAGTTGTTCGTTGGCTAATCTAAGTTCATCCATTGTTACCTCACCGCCTTCATCCTCGCTTTCCTCGCTTTCATCGGAGGAAGTCTCTTGAACAAGGTCTTCTCTTCCCATGAAGCACATGTGTGCTTTCTCCTCCTTTTCATCATCCGACTCTCCACTTGAGGAGTCCTCGTCGGAGTCGGTGAATGTGCCGACAAGTCCTTTCTTGTACTTTCTCGACTTGTCGTATTTGGATGCCTTCCACTTCTCTTTGTGTTTGTTGAGAGGACAATCCGGCTTGATGTGTCCTGGCTTGTTGCATTTATAACACACGGGAGTAGAAGCATTAGTAGAACTAACTTTAGATTTATTTCTAAAGTTATCTTTTCGGAAGAATCGGTCGAACTCCTTTGCCATATGGGCAATGGATTCTATGTCTAACTCTTCTTCCGATTCTTCATCATCGGTAGATGGAGTGGCCTTGTACGCAATCGCCTTTTTCTTTGGCTCGTCTTGCTTCAAGTACTACTTCATCTTCTCCTTCATCTTGATCTTACTTTCCTTGTGTACCTCGTAAGACAACAAGGTACCCATTAGTTGTACAACAGTGTACTTATTCATATCGTTACATTCCTCGATGGCGAAGGTACGCTTTTCCCAACAAGAAGGAAGTCCGTCAATAATCTTCGTGACTTTCTCCTTTTGGGTGTAGATCTTCCCAAGAGCTTCCAATTCGTTGGAAATGTCCACGAAGCGAGCATAGTAGTCCTTCATAGTTTAACCCTATTCCATGTAAAACAACTCGAATTCTTTGTTAGCGATAACGAGTTTAGAATCTTTTACCGTACTCGTTCCTTCGTGCAAGATGAGGAGTTGGTTCCATACTTGATATGCACTCTTCCATGTGCATATCTTGTTGAAGTCTTCAGGCTCCAACACACATTGCATGGCATTCATTGCCTTGGCATTGTTTACCTCCGCGGCAACATCTGCGATAGTCCACTTCATGAATTCTTGTTCGACGGGCTCGACATACTTCGTCAATGTGGCTCTCCAAAGTGAAGCGCTCCGGAGGAAGGTTTCCATCCGGTATTTCCAGTACTCATAGTTGGTACCGTTGAAGTGAGGAGGCCAGACAGAGGATTGTCCTTTCATAACTGAAGAAGATCCTTGACGATCCTTGAAGACGTTGTAGTCGTTGTTTGTCATAGCTTTGAACTCTGGCTCCGATACCAATTGTAGTGCCCTGTGTAGCTACTGCACATATACTAGAGGGGGGTGAATAGTACTTTAAAATAATCAAGAGAGTTATTCCTAATTATTGTGCAAACATACAAACAACAATGCGGAATAAACAACAATCGACAATAATTAACAAACGCAAACAAATGATATAACGGGTTCGGATCCACCCATGTCTCCCCGACTTGTTCCCGGTGATCTTACGTCCCAACCACCCGGATCCCCTCCGGATACTTTAGTTAGAAACCACTAACCCAAGATTTTGCACTATGAAATTCTTGTAGAAAACCTCTACAAGACCAAATCATACACAATGAAAATGTGACTCCCACAACCCGGGATCACACACTTCTCTCACAACCGAGAGAACAATTCAAATATCAAATGCGATGAAATAATGAAACACTTACCACAAAATACTATGCCTTGAGTATACTTACCAAATTAGGGTAAATAGGGATTTTGAGGAAGAAGATCTCACCAAACCCTAGCTCCAAGAAGTTGACCAGCAATGGAAGCCCAGGTGGAGTTGGTGACCTTGGATCAAGCTCTTTGGCTTAGAAGGCTCACAATCAATGAATCTCTCTTGAGGAATAAGAGTGAGGGAAAGATTCTAGTAAGAAGAGATAGCTTTAGAATGGAGTTGATTTGCTTCTCTCTGATTTCTCTAAACCTCTAAAATGGCAGCCTTGGATACTAGGAAAGAACCCCTCCAAGTATATATAGGATAGAGGAAAGAGAGAGCAAAAAACGTTTCAATTAATGCTCCAACGGCTCTATTCTGAAGCAGACTAGTCGGTCTAAGAAGGATCGCTGACCGACTAGATTGGCAACTAGTCGGTCGGTGATTCTTCATGGACCGACTAACTGGCTCACAGCCAAAAGAGAAAGTTCCAGGCAATATGAACTAGTCGGTCTAAGAAGACTTGCCAACCGACTAGTTTGCCAACTAGTCGGTCGGTGAGTGTTCTTTGACCGACTAAGAGATGAAATCAAAGTAGCTAAATACAAGTTACACTAGTCGGTCTAAGAATCTGGCAATGTCCGGCCTTCGGGACCCGGTGCCCCCTTGGGGACTCGTCCCGTCCAAGATAAGGGCAAAAGAAAGCTTTTTACAGACCCCTTAGGTGATGATGTGGCTCAGGCTACTGAGAGGTTCGATGTTCCCCCGACGGTCCTTGGGTCTTCATCTATGGCCACCTTCCCAGTGGCTACGGAGATCCGGGAGAAGTACTTATGCCATCCATACGACGCCAGGATCCCCTTTAGTGACAAACGGATTTGCTTCCCATGGAGTAACGAGGTCGGCGTTTATGTCGAAATATTCCGCCTGGGGCTCCGCTTTCCCCTTCATCATTTCATCATCCAAGTCATGGAATTCCTGATGGAGGATTTGTGCCATTTGACTCCGTACTCCGTCGCGGTGCTGACCAGGTTCATCATGATCAGCTGTGTCCATGGCTTGGAGCCGTATATTCCTCTTCTCTTTAACTACTACCGGGTCCAGACGGTCGGCCAAGGATCGTGGCAGCACCTCCGGGCCCACGCGGGGAGGGAATGTTTACTCGGCCTACCCCGCTGGGTGGGGGATTGGAGCTCGTGCTATGTTTTTGTTGTCTTCCCTGGGGATGCTGAGATCTTGACAGGTTGGGGAGGGCTGTGTCAATATAACTTGACATTGACCCTCTCCGAGGCTGACTAAGCAGCCGTCCGTCTTTTGTCATCACTTCCCTTAGAGGAGAGGTCGGTCTGGCCTCTGCTGGATGACCTGCTCCTCAAGAACATCATGTGGTCCCCCGGTAGGTGCTTCTTTTTTGCTTTCCTCCTCGCTTACCCTGATCTTCTTTCCTGATGCACAGATGGCTGGGCGTGAGTTTACCCGCAACGTCGACGAGCTCATCCGGCGCGGATCCGGCCGAAGCTAAGGGAACCCTTCAGGCCAGGCGCCCCGTCACACCATTGACGAAGAGGTGCACCAGACCAAGCCTACCATGGGGAGGGTGGAGGCCATGCCACTCCCCTTGGCCGTGTCAGACCTCCTCACAGGAGTGGCTATGGGGGCCAAACTCCCCCTCCCCGTCTAGGCGGAAGGAGGCAACGATGGAACCGGGCCGGTTCCTCGTGCACCCACGAGCGGTCGTGGTGCCGGGCGCAAGCCCCCCCGGCGTCCGCTGGACCCAGCGAGAGGAAGAGGAGGAAGGAGGGTGGAGAGTCCCGCACTCCGGTGGCTCCCGAGATGCCGATGGCCTCAGGCGAAACTCTCCCGTTTACCCTGGTGGCCACCCCTGCGGTCTCGGTCGAGCCCTACGTGGTAGGAGCCGGTGGCATGCTGGCGAATGCCCTGGAGGGCCCCGAGGTTGCCCTTGGGGCCTCGGTATTCGTTGACCGGGCCCTGGCCAACCAGTTGGCCCACGGCACCATCCTCCCGAGGGACCGCTCTCTCCTGGAGAGAGCTCCCACCGACAAACTGTCCGACTCCTTAGTCTGGCAACTTCAATAGGTTTGGCTGCCATGCTGCTCCCAAATCTGTTCCTTGATCCTTCTTAGCATAACCCTTTTCTCTTTTCAGGCCACTGTGATGGCGGTCGAGGCACAGCGTCGGGCGGCCCAGGCGAGGGACGTCGAGGAGTCCTCGGCTCAGGAGCGTTCGAGGGCCAGGGCGGCTAAGGTGGCGGCTCAGGAGGCTCGCATGGAGGCTTGGCAGCTCCGACGCCAGGTGGATGATCTTGCTTCCTAGGTGCTGGACCTCCAGGGGGAACTAGCTGACGTTCAGAGGTCGACCAGAGCGGCTAAAGAGGCGTTCCGCCAAGAGAGGGGCGATCTCCAAAGCGAGCTGGCAGACCTGCGTCAGATGACCCGGTTCGTCGAGGAGGTGGAGAGGGGTGTCGACGGGGTCCTGGGGACCAGGATCGCGGAGGTCCTTAGGGAGGCCTTCAGCTCCTACGAGGACCTCCTGGCTCCCCGGATTATTGACGTTGTCCAAAACTCCTTCCGGCGGTTTGCGGAGCACGCCCGACAGCCTCTTCCACCCGCAGATCCCCCGCGCTCTGAGCAGGGCAAGGTGCCAGAGGACACTTCCTCCCGTTACCCAGGGCCTTAGGCTTCTTCATTTTGTTCCCCCCCCCCCCCCCCCCCCGTTTTTTCTTTTGGCTTGTAACCTTAAACAATTTATTTATAAATCTCCTTTGTCGGCCCATGTACTTGTCGTCATTTTTCTGCTTTGCATAGGGTGGGGGCCCTCGGTCTTGTTGATCTTTTGTTGCGCTTGACTTCGTCGTAGATCCCAAGATTTGCTGGTATCCCCTTATCATTTGGAGGCGTTCTTGGCCGACCCGCTGTGGCTTTCCCTCCACTCGTGATACTTGAGCCAGTCGGGGGGCCGCCTTGCATATTGCGGACGTGTACCCAGTCCGAGGGTTCGCTCCGTGAGGAAGGAAAAAATCACCCTCGATCTACTGGCTCATGCTTGTTTGATCTTCAGTACCGCTGGGTAAGTTATCCCCAACTTTACAGTTGGTCCGTAAGGTGAGCTTGTTGGATATGGACGACATGAATACACCCATGAGGGGATGTATGAGGGTATACGGACCTCAGATGTCGCGTGCACGAAAGCGTGCACGAAGGAAACCTTTTCTCGTGTGAAAAGGACCACTCGATAAGTGGAAAAAGTCACTTTATAAGTGCATAAAGGCACTTGATAAGTGAATGAAGAAGAGGATAAGTAAATGTGCTAATATAGGCTAATAAGCTTATATTTAGTTATTTCCTACAATAACTACCCCTAAAGCCTATAAATAGGACCCAAGGGTAAGGCATTTACACTAATCTTACCATGCCATAAGTTTGCATAAGGCAACTTGTGTTCTTCTTCTCCCTTCCATTAAAATCCTCTTCTAAATAGAGATTTAGGCGGTGAAACGCTGCTTCAATCCTCCGTGACGAAGTACTGACCGTTGTGGCGAATCCAAGGACGAGGTTCAGAGATTACGGTGTCGCGTACGCAAGCATAAGTCTCTACTTTATTATTCGATCCTAACGTCCTTGTTTTGACAGGATCCTACATTGGTATCAGAGCCATACGGGTTCGCCCCGGTCTAACCGTCGCCCCGGTCTCACCGATGAACGCGGCGTTGTCTCTTTCACAAATGAGTATCCTACCATTATGGATATGGTAGGAACGCATCGTGACGGGGAGAACGCAATAGTTGTTCTTTTGACGTTAGGGTCTTTTGCCATTACAGATATGGCAGGAACTCTCCGTGACGGGAAGAACTTACCGTTCATCTCGCCAAACTCGCGCACCTCATGGATGCTGAGTCTCCATTCAATTGAGAATGTGAACTCTCTTCATGTAGATCGTGAAGTTTGCGGCCTTGAAAACGCATTCTCTTCATTTTTTGGCACACGGCCATTGACGCAAAACCGTTTTCTCGACGAACGGGTGCTTCATCAGAGAAGACGATGGTGGTTATTCTCAATGGAGAAGATGACATTTTTGGTGCATGATCACCATGGCCATATGGGCTATGGAGGCAATGCATCCCCCCTCCCCATGCGGAGGGGGTTGGCTACGGCCATATAACTACCACGGCGACCCCTCCGGTGGGGTGTGTGCGGCCAACCCCATGCAAGGGGGAGGTCGGCCATGGCCAGGCCGGCTCTGGCCGGCCTCGGCCAGGGCCAGGGGGCCCTGGTCGTGGCCAGGGACAGGCCTGGCAGAGGCCAGGAGGCCCTGTCTGGCCTCGGCCAGGGCCAGGGGCCGGCCTGGCCGGCCCTGGCAGGGGCCAGGGCTGGCGCCCTGGCCGGGGGCCAGGGCAAGGCCAGGGCCTGGCCGGCCCTGGCCTCTGACAGGGCCACGGCCGGCCCTGGCAGAGGCAGTGCCTGGTAGAGGCCAGCCCTGGCCACTGCCAGGTCCACGGCCGGCCCTGGCAGAGGCCAGGGCCACGGTCATTGTCAGCCCTTGGCCTCGGCCAGGGCCAAGCCCCGGTTGGCCCTATTTTTCATGGGGAAGGGGGGATTGCATGACCGGGAGGGGGTGGCTTGCATGGCCGGTCTCTACGGAGCCGGCAGCCATAGTCTGCGGTAAACTTCTCCTGTAGGGGGAAGTGCTTGGATCCATACGGGAGCCGGCGACGGTGGCTTGCAGAAAACTCCCCTCAAAGGGTGTTCGGCCTTGGCCAAGTTGTGATGGCAACTCTCACTTCGGAAGGAAGAAGAATTCGGCCTTGGCACGGCCACGACACGACCCCGGCAATGGCCGGGGAATTGTCGAAATATTTCGGCCATGTCACCCTGTAATGGGGTGTAGGCCCGACAAAATACGTTTGCAAAATGCGTTTGAAAAATACGTTTTCAAAATACTGCAAAATACGTTTGCAAAATAAATTTGGAAAAATACGTTTTTTCAATAAAAAAACGCTTTTCCACTGCAAAGTACTATTAGAGTACTATCGTTTGATAAGTGAGGGGGAAATATTGAAAGTTGTTCTAGATGGTGATTGGAATCATAGAGACCTTTCTGATTCTAGAGCAACATCTTCAATATTTTTCGAAAGTAACTTATCAAATATATTAATATCATTCCAAGTGGGTTTTTTTCCAAGTGGGAGTGATATTAAACTAGTTTGAAATTTCACATTCGATTGATTCAGTATCTCAATGGATCATGATTCGACCAGTGGTCTTTTGGACTAGTTTGTGGGACACCTCAGCTCAGTCTGGGGGGTAGTGAACCATGGACTAGCCATTTCCCTGGTCGGTCCGCTGGCCGAGACTAATGAATCATGAAAATGTAACAATATGATGACTATGTATATGAAATTTATGCAATGATTTTTTATCGAACCTTCGGTTTTGTGTCTTTTGCAGCATTTTAAAGCTAAAATGTCTTCTGCCGTTAAAAACATCGTCGCTGATTTGAATATAGGTGAAAAAATCAACGGCGATAATTACAAACTATGGTCCATAAAGATACAATATGTTCTAGAGGAGCAAGACGTGCTCGAAACTCTGAAGAACAAAATGATTGAACCTGAGTTGGGAACTACGGCCCAACACAGACGAGACATGGAAGCTTTTGATGCTTGGTCTCGGAAGAACAAGATAGCTCGCATTACGTTATTGTCCAGTATGGCCGATGACATAATGCGCATCTTCCGGGAGCATGACCTAGCCATGGACATATGGTCCAAGCTTGAGGAGAAGTTTGGTGGCACCTCGGTGTCCAAACTTCGTTCTTTAACTATAAGATTTGATTCATACAAGAAACGTGTAGATCATTCCATGGGAAAACATCTGCGACATATGGCGAATCTCATCTCAGAGTTAAAGGATGCAGGTCATGTGCTCACTGACGAGCAACAAATCCAAGCAGTCATACGTTCCCTACTAAATGGGTGGGACCAAATGAAGATGCATCTCACTCATAAGGAGAGCATCAAGAACTTCAGCGATGTTTCTAAGCACCTCGAGTTAGAGGAAGATCGGCTTGCGGCTGCCAAGCCAAGTGCAGAAGTGCACATGGTTGCTAGTTCCTCACACGGGGGAAAGAAACGAAAAAATCGTTCGAAGTTTACTAATGAGCGTAATAAGCAACCTGAGTCTACCAAGAAACCCAAACATAAGGGTGAGAACAAGAAATGGCACAAGAAGAAAGACTTGAAGAGGATCAAGTGCTTCAAGTGCAACAAGTTAGGTCACTATGCCCGTTCTTGTACGGATAGAGGTGACAAGGTAACTTGTAATACTAGTTATATGTGTTTCTAGTTCAATATTTCTTGTAGAATCTAATCCATTTTGGATAATTGATTCAGGTGCCACCGACTACATAGCAAGGGACATACGGTCCTTCGTGGAGTATCACCGGATACCCCAAGGAACAAAGTGGATATATGTAGGAAACAACACACGTGTTGAAGTGAAAGGCGTTGGGACTTGCAAGCTCGTCTTGGACAACGGCCGCACTATCTTACTACATAATGTCCTCTTCGCTCCGGATATTCGAAGGAATATTATATCTGTGTTCGTGTTAATGGGTCTTGGTTATAGCTGGTTTTTTCATAATTGTAAAGTTGACTTGTCTTGTAATAATACTCTAATTGGTTCTGGGTATGTTTTCAAAGGATTTATTGTATTAAATACAATGTATGACTCCTCATTTTGTAATGAAAATTTTCTTGTTGCAAATTCTTCGACTTATGAGTCAGATATAATTTGTTGGCACGCAAGGCTTGGTCACATTGGACCAACGTGTATGGATAGACTTGCCAAACGTGGCCTTCTATCCAATGTTTCAATGGTCGATATGTCGACCTGCAAACATTGCCTTGTAGGGAAATCTTGTCGTAAGCCGTTTGGAACCAACACAAGGGCCGAGGTTCCATTACAGCTCATCCATTCGGACATATGTGGTCCGATGAATGTCAAGACAGGACGCGGGAAGTCCTATTTCATCACTTTTATTGATGACTTTACCCGATTCGGACATATCTATTTGATATCCCACAAAAGTGAAGCATTAACCTGCTTTAAAAACTATATGAGTTTGGTGGAAAATCAATTAGATCGCAAGATCAAGGTCTTGCGAACCGATAGAGGCGGAGAATTTCAATCTACAAGCTTTAAAGAACTTTGTGATGAAAAGGGCATAGTTCATCAGGTAACTATGCCTTATACTCCGCAACAAAATGGTGTTGCAGAAAGGAGGAATAGGACTTTAATAGAAATGGTCCGTTCAATGATGGCGCAAGCTAACTTGCCATTCACCTTTTGGGGTGATGCATTATTGACGGCCGCTTTCATCTTGAACCGTGTACCCTCGAAATCAGTTAGCTCCACTCCTTACGAGTTGTGGAACCAAAGGTCTCCTGACTTAAACATTTTGAAACCTTGGGGGTGTGCATCCTATGCACATATTTCCTCCAATAAGTATGGCAAACTTGGGCCACGGGGAAGGAAATGTATCTTTATACGATACGTAGAAAACTCCAAAGGTTATGTTTTCATTGGTCAGGAAGACAATGGAGGTCTAATTGAATTTGAGTTGAGGGATGTCACTTTCTTGGAAAACTAGTTTCCAAGACAGGGCGAGATAAGTCAAGACTTATCTCTATTTGAGATTAATGATCAAGAAGGATTACCTCATTCGAGTGGGACAATTCTTGGTGAAGACGAAAATACGTTTCAACCTTCACCAATGGATGATACGAATGATGCTAATTCTATTCCATACGGGAATGATGATCCAAGTGGGAGCAATTCTAACGACATTCCAAGTGGGAGTGATATTAGAATCGATCTAAATTCGAGTCAACAAGGACTTAAAGAATCTCAAATACGACGTAGTAGCCGTACAAGGTTAGCTCCTCTAAGATTTGAGGATGAATTCACGTAAACCTTTATGACTTTACTACAAGAAGATGACGAGCCTGCTACTTTCAAACAGGCCGTATCATGCCCTGCAAAAGACAAATGGATGGAAGCGATGAAGGAGAAATTAGAATCCATGAAAGTTAACCAAGTCTGGGACTTGGTTGACTTACCCAGAGGACGTAGAGCTATTGGGTACAAATGGGTTCTCAAGATCAAGCATAAGGCTGATGGCTCTATAGACAGATATAAAGCTCGCCTTGTCGCGAAAGGTTTTACGCAACAGGAAGGGATAGACTACGAAGAGACCTTCTCACCTGTTGTTCGTTTTACCTCGATTCGCCTGATTCTGGCTATGGTAGCTTGCTTAGACCTCAAATTACATCAGATGGATGTAAAGACTGCCTTTCTCAATGGAGAATTGGACGAGGAGATCTATATGGAACAACCAATAGGGTTTGTAAAAGAAGGAAACGAACATAAGGTTTGTAAACTTCGTAAGTCCATATATGGTCTTAAACAATCCTCGAGGCAATGGTATATACGATTTCAAGAAGTTGTCTTATCAAATGGTTTTTCCATGCTTAATGAAGATAACTGTGTATATATCAAGAGGATTAAAAGCAAGTATGTTATTATGTCTCTATATGTAGATGACATTTTAATAGCCGGAAATGACAAGGGCTTTGTGATGGATATCAAGGCTTGGCTTTCATCAGTTTTTGAGATGAAAGACATGGGAGAAGCCACATATATCCTTGGAGTTAAGATTTCAAGGAATCGTTCGAAGAAACTTCTTTCTCTTTCACAAGAGACTTATATAAAGAAGGTTCTAGAACGTTTTAATATGCAGGACTGCAAGTCCATTGATACTCCTATAAGCAAATGCGATAATTTATGTCTGAAATCGTGTCCAAAGAACCAAAAGGAAAAGGAAATTATGGAAAAATTTCCATATTCTAGTGCAGTTGGTAGTCTTATGTATGCTATGATGTGTACAAGACCGGACATCTATTTTGCCGTTAGAATGGTAAGTCGTTACCAATCCAATCCAGGGCAAGTACTCTGGAAAGTGGTTAAGAGGATAATGCGGCATCTTAAAGGAACTGCGGACTATGCTTTATGCTATCAAGGAGATGCCTTGAGGCTCGAAGGCTACACTGATGCTGATTGGGCGGGTGATCTCGATGAGCGATGATCGACCTCAGGATATGTTTTTCTACTCGGATCTGGTGCAATATCATGGAGTAGCAAGAAACAATCATGCATCGCACTTTCAACTATGGAAGCCGAGTTTGTAGCATTTAGCATGGCAGTCCAAAAGGCTGTTTGGCTTAGGAAATTCTTAGACAGGCTAATTGATGCAAGTGACTCAGGTGATGTACCAATACACAGTGACAGCCAAGCATCTATAGCCTATGTCAAAGATCCAAAATTCCATTGTAAGACCAAACACATAGATATCCGCTACAAATTTACAAAAGACTATGATAAGACCAAGAAGGTAGACATAAGGTACATATCTACGCATGAGATGATAGCGGATCCGCTTACGAAGGCGATCCCCAGAGATGTGTTTTACAAACACTTATCATCTCAAAGATTGCGTAAGAGCTGAGTTGTACCAATGTAAATTCACATGTCTGTAAAAGATCAAATTTAATAAAAGAATAAGTTCTTTTTCAACATGGCATATGAGTTTCTAGAAAATGTTTGTGTACATTTTAAAATCTCTGATATATTTTCTAGTATGTCGGACAGATTGAGATTGGCTCCCTCACATGAGCAACCGCCTTTATTATATCAGACGGATAAAATAAAGATGAGACCTGTTTAAAGTCAAAATCGTCAGACGGATGATTCAGAGTCATGACTTAAACAAAATGGTCGTATGAAAGATCTGCATCATATGGATGCTTACAAAAGATCTAAGAGGATTCTTAAATCCTATTTGTCTTATGCGGGATGTGGGTCCAGAAGATTATTTGAGTAGTAAAAGGGACTCAAAGTCAGACATTGTGGTGTCTGATCATCATCCTTACAACATCATTAAGACATACGCTCCCTGGGAAAGGAGTGATGTTGTAATACGTATTCATACTACGTATGCATTTTGACCATTGGGTTAGAATAGTAATTGTGTTTACTATTATGTGAGACCCAAAGACCACATGGGTCTTAACTTATTACCCTTTTGGACTCTAATTGGTTCCTTTAGGTTTGACTGGGTGATTGCTATCTTAGCATGTTGCTTATGGACTATGGTCAATTCAGTCCGGCGGGGCATGTTAGAAAAGCAAGTCAACTCAAGATCGAAATGATCGCAAGAAGAGGAAGATTAATTTCATATTCACATTTGAACTTTAGAGATTCAAAGCTGGCCAGCCAATTGTAATCCATATGGGATTCAATTGTTGAATATAAAGTATAAGAAATGTGAAGAAATAATCTAGGGTAAAGCATGTGTTGATCTACTCAACTTTGCACCTCGAGGAGTGTTGTATATCTCTAACAAGTACACAACAGCAGACTCTATGCGCATAACGGTCACACGGCCTTTTTCTCGGTATGATAAACAGAAGAGTTAAAGGAAAGATGTTTCCTTATAATCCCCTCAAGTGTGAGTGGGAGATGTTGGATATGGACGACATGAATACACCCATGAGGGGATGTATGAGGGTATACGGACCTCAGATGTCGCGTGCACGAAAGCGTGCACGAAGGGAACCTTTTCTCATGTGAAAAGGACCACTCGATAAGTGGAAAAAGTCACGTTATAAGTGCATAAAGGAACTTGATAAGTGTATGAAGAAGAGGATAAGTAAATGTGCTAATATAGGCTAATAAGCTTATATTTAGTTATTTCCTATAATAACTACCCCTAAAGCCTATAAATAGGACCCAAGGGTAAGGCTTTTACACTAATCTTACCATGCCATAAGTTTGCATTAGGCAACTTGTGTTCTTCTTCTCCCTTCCATTAAAATCCTCTTCTAAATAGAGATTTAGGCGGTGAAACGCTGCTTCGATCCTCCGTGACGAAGTACTGACCGTTATGGCGAATCCGAGGGCGAAGTTCAGAGATTACGGTGCCACGTACGTAAGCGTAAGTCTCTACTTAATTATTCGATTCTAACGTCCTTGTTTTGACAGGATCCTACAGAGCTATCCCTTGGCTTTTGACCAATCCATATCCCCGCCTGCTGGGGCCTTAATGACAGGCTCGACGATCGGCCAGCTTGGGAAGTCGTTCTCAGCCTTACGGTCGATCGAATCGACCGGTCCGCGGGGGAGTTACCCCTCGGCTTACGACCGATTGAAGTCCCCGCCTGTTGGGGGAGTTTCCCCCAGCCTTACGGTCGGGCTCGTCGAGTGGCCTGCTAGGGGAGTTGCCCCCAGCCTTACAGCCGATCGGATCGATCGGTCCGCGGGGGAGCTACCCCTCGGCTTACGACCAACCGATGTCCCCGCCTGCTGGGGGAGTTGCCCCAGCCTTACGGTCCGGCCCGTCGAGCGGCCTGCTGGGGAAGTCGCCCCTAGCCTTACGGCCGATCGGATCGACCGGTCAGCGGGGGAGCTACCCCACAGCTTACGACCAATCGATGTCCCCGCCTGCAGGGGGAGTTGCCCCCAGCCTTATGGTCGGGCTCATCGAGCGGCCTGCTGGGGGATTTTCCCCCAGCCTTACGGCCGATCGAATCGACCGGTCAGCGGGGGAGCTACCCCTTGGCTTACGACCAATCGATGTCCCCGCCTGCTAGGGGAGTTGCCCCAGCCTTACGGTCGGGCTCGTCGAGCAGCCTGCTGGGGGAGTTGCTCTCTGCCTTACGGCCGATCGGATCGACCGGTCAGCGTGGGAGCTACCCCTCGGCTTACGACTCACCCAAAAATGTGTTACTCTCAAGCGTAAGAGTTCGTGCAAGTAGTAAAATTCCACGAGTTCGGATATCGTATCCTCGGGAGAAATCCTGTTGCAACCACAAGTTTAAATTAATTAGAAAATTATCTTAGAGAAACTAACTACTTTGAGTGGTGATGATTTAATGGTTTTGGAAAAATGAGTTGAAAATTTTTTAGTTTTATAAAATATTTAAAAATAAGCACATGATATGGTTTCATTAGGATCCATAATATGTACTAGTTTTGTCGAATTGAGATAACTCAATGACATCTCTTTTTGGGAGAAAATCATCGGAAGATGCCTTCTTAGGGGTTAAAACTCAAAATCGACGAAGTAGTTGTTAAAATAATTTTCGTTTAAACAATAGATGAAACTTCCTTTTTGGAAGATCAAAACTCACCCTTGTGGGGTGATAATCAACTCATTCACAATATTTTGGAAGATGAATGAGAAGCTAAAAAGACAAAGATAACAACTTTAACAACGTTTTCTTTGAAAGCGAAGGAATTCAACCCAAACTAGCACAAATCACATTTCCTAATTACGACATACCATGTACAATTAAAATTTAGCTACTCATGTTGAGAATAAAAGAGATTAAAAACAAAGAAAACATAACTTTATTTCTATGAAAAGAAACTCGAAAGTTAGACAAATAAGTTTGAGAAGATATCACCCCTTTTACACCCTTCAAGCTTTGCACATGAGACTTCTTCTTCCTCCTCTAAAAACCTCAATACTCTCACTCACAATAGCCTCTAAAATCAGAAATATATGAGAGAAAACTGTACAAAATTTTGATGCCAATAGCTCAAGAGAAAACACATATTTATTGGCTTCACATTCTTCTTGGGTTTAATGGTGCATGGCTCTTCATCTTCCCCTTCATCAATATAAATAAAACTCCAAAAACCCTTTAAATTCTGTCACTTGAGCTGCCGGTCATGAATATAAGATGAAGAGTCACATTCAGCTTCAAATTCTGATCAAAATCAAGTCCAAATTCATCAAAATCCATCAAGAAATGCATCCAATATGCTTTAAAGAACATTGAGGGTCTGTATTGTGCTTTCTGGGTCGGATCAGCACCCGTGCCCCCATCAGAATCCGCACCCGCTGCAATTTGCGTGCGACTGCAAACGAAATGGGCCGGCCCGCTTGGCCGGCCCGTTGGACTTTTTAATTTTTTTTAATATATTACGCGTGCGCGTTTTGCGTGAATGAGCAGCCCGCTCATTTGAAATGAGCTGGGCCCGCTCATTTCAAATGAGCGGGCTGTTTTCTTTTTAATTTTTTTTAATTTTTTTTAATTTCCCTTTGAACTAATGTACTTCCAAAATTTGTAGAAAAGTATCACGAGCTCCGAAAAATATGAATGAATAGTCGTTGGCATCGTGGGCTCGAGCTCTAGTCCTGAAAAATATAAAGAAGCACAAATTAGTTCTCAAAAAATTATAATTATGCAAACTATGAGATTAGGCTCTAATATTATAAGAATTTCTGACTGTTACCACACTAAAGCTATTTTAGCACTTACGTATGCACAAGTTGGGTCCAATAAGGGGAAAATAATGTAATATTATGCTGAAATCATACCCCCCAACTAGCTATTTGCTAGTCTCTAGCAAATAATGCGATAAATTCGGATTTAATTAAAACCATGTACCAAACACATGATATTAACATGGCTTACACAAAAAGTTATTTCCAATTGATTTCAAAGCCAATATGCACATGTATGAAATAAAATAACATATGACAATCCTCCCAATCTAATTCAGAGAAGAGTAAAGTAGTAAGCACCGTATGTATTTATTAGGATACATCACAAATCATATCATAATTTTCAATTTTCAAGGATTTGGTCAAAAACAATGTAAAGCTTCTTCTTACTCGTGGGGGTTGAGAATGTATCACTCATTTTTCTTATTTCCTCAGAAATCATACTTAAGTTTTGTTTTTTTTAATTTATTTGTTTTGCATACACGCGATAACGCTATGAAATGCAAACACGGCTACCTTTGTATACACGCGATGATGCTATATAGACAAAGGGCTAGAATGACCCCCCCTAAATCTCATCTTTGGCGTCATCCCCAATGTTTCGTGGGGCCCCGGCTACTCAACTTGACTAGGAGAATCATTCGTTTATTCACTTATTATAGTTCTTTTTTACTCTCAACTTGAGCTATCAACTCAACCACCCACTCATAAAAAGTCACCAAACATATGCAAATGTCCAAAATTCCTATCCAATTTAGAACCAATCAACTCAATTGCTTCATCCTACTCATACATAACAATAGCTTGCACAAAACTTTTCCCAAATTATTTCAAGGAGAATATCATGACATATAAACTAGTTTCATACATGACATATTAACATTTTATTCCAATAGGGAAAAGAAATTAAACCATGTCATTCAAAAATCTATGAATTCGATACCAAATAATGATCCGAGAAAAATCACATGGAATTAAGTATTTAGAGACTAAGCAAAAAGGAGTGTGATGATGAAGTCTTCTCCAAAAATTTTATTTATTTATTATTTTTAGTTTTTTTTAATAAAAAAAGAAAGAAAGAAGAAAAAATGAAAAGAAAACGAAAAAAAACTATGAGACAAAAAATAGTCTATACTCTCCCTCAACTTAAAATAAGCATTGTCCTCAATGTAAAGGAGAGTAGTCATGGAGAGAAAACACCTGATTAGTTGCCACCCGAAGGTGGGTCCGTGAGCTCGATGGTGCTCGCCTCCTTGGTCCAAGATTCATGAAAATACTTCAATCGTTGACCGTTCACTTTGAACTCATTGCCGTCTTTCTCATTCAATAGTAGCACCGCTCCATGTAGGAAAACTTATTTGACGATAAAAGGCCCAAACCACCTTGAGCAAAGTTTCCCAGGGAAGATGTGGTGTCTGGAATTATAGAGGAGAACCTTCTGGCCTGGTACGAACTCTTTCCTAAGGATCATTCTGTCATGAACAGACTTCATCCTTTCCTTGGATATCTTAGCATTGTCGTAGGCATCTCTCCTCAGCTCCTCTAGCTCCAACAATTGTAACCTGCGAGAAGCAAAAGATGAATCAATATCAAATTTCAATTTTTTAACTGCCCAATAAGATCTATGCTCCAACTCAACAGGTAAATGACAAAACTTCCCAAATACTAGACGGTAGGGAGACATCCCTAAAATTGTCTTGTGGGCTGTCCTGTAGACCCACAACGCTTCAGGTAAGTGCAAGCTCCAATCCTTCCTTGATGGATTAACCGTCTTTTGTAGGATCCCTTTAATCTCTCTATTTGCCAGCTCTGCTTGACCATTGGTTTGGAGGTGATATGGGGTAGAAACTTTGTGCGTGACCCCGAACCTTTTCATTAATTTGGCGAACAAGCGGTTGCAGAAATGAGACCCTCCATCACTGATCAAGGCCTTGGGTGCTCCAAACCTAGAAAAGATATTCTCCTTGAGAAATTTGAGAACAATTGAAGCATCGTTCGACCTGCAAGAAATATCCTCCACCCATTTAGAAACATAATCAATGGCAACCAATATATAAGTATATCCAAATGAAGGTGGGAAAGGTCCCATGAAATCTATACCCCAGCAGTCAAATATTTATATCTCTAAAATGGGGTTTAATGGCATCATGTTTGGCCTAGTAATACCTCCTAACTGTTGGCATGGAATGCATGTTTTGCAATACCTAAGTGTATCCTTAAACATGGTTGGCCAATAAAAGCCACATTGCAAAATTTTAGCCACAGTTTTATTTGCAGAGAAATGTCCTCTACACACCCCATCGTGACAAAATTGTATCACACTACATATCTCTTGGTCAGGGATGCACCTCCTAATAATTTGGTCGATACAGTATTTATAGAGGTATGGATCATCAAAGAAAAAGTATTTTACCTCGTTTTTGAACCTTTTAACATCTTGAAATGACCAAGTTTCAGGAGTCTTACCAGTCACTAAATAATTTATTATATCTGCATATCATGGCAAGGTGGAGACGCTAAAAAGATGTTCATCGGGAAAAGAGTCCTCTAAGGGTACTTCTGCTGGGCCGACTGTCAATCGTGATTGGTGGTCAGCTACTAAATTCTCCACACCCTTCTTGTCTTTGATTAGGACATTGAATTCCTGCAACAATAAAATCCATCGTATTAGTCGAGGTTTAGCATTTTTTAGACAATAAATATTACAAAGCAGAGTGGTCCGTATAAATCAAAATAGGATATCCTAAAATATAGCTACTGAATTTCTCTAAGGCGAACACTACAGCCAACAACTCCTTCTCTGTGGTCGTATAGTTCATTTGAGCATCGTTCATTGTTTTGCTGGCGTAGGAAATAACCACCAGGTGCTTATCCTTCCTTTGTCCTAGCACTGCGCCAATTGTGTAGTTGCTAGCATCACACATGATCTCAAATGGTAGTGACCAATCTGGAACCTGCAAAATAGGAGCAGAAATTAGCAACTTTTTAAGGTATCAAAAGAATGTTGACACTCAGGTGTCCAATTAAAATCAACATTTTGAGATAATAAGTTGCTAAGAGGGCGAGAAATGGCACTGAAATCTTTAATAAATCGCCTGTAAAAGCTTGCATGACCAAGAAATGATCTGATGTCCCTCACACACTTGGGATTTGGTAGCTTCTCAATTACTGCTACCTTGGCTCTGTCTACCTGAATCCCCTCCTTTGAAACTACATGACCAAGGACAATGCCCTCAGTGGTCATGAAATGACATTTCTCCCAATTCAATCGGAGGTTCTTCTCAATGCACCTGTCAAGAACACGAGCCAAGTTAGCTAAACAATCATGAAAAGAGCTACCATATAGAGAAAAGTCGTCCAAGAATACCTCCACAATTTTCTCAGTCATATCATCAAAAATACTACATGCATCGCTGAAAAGTAGCAGGGGCATTACACAGACCAAACGACATTTTCTTAAATGCAAAAGTACCAAAAGGACAAGTAAAAGTCGTTTTCTCCTGATCCTCTGGTGCAATCTCAATCTGATAGTAACCAGAATAGCCGTCTAAGAAACAGTAGTACTCATGTCTAGCCACTCTCTCTAAAATTTGATCAAGGAATGGTAGAGGAAAGTGGTCTTTCCTAGTTCTAGAGTTTAGTTTCATATAATCTATGCACATTCTTCATCCTGTGGTAGTCCTAACATGGATAAGTTCATTATTCTCATTTCTAACCACAGTGAGGCCAGACTTTTTAGGGACAACCTGAATGGGACTAACCCATTTGCTGTCAGAAATTGGATATATAATACCTACATCTAATAATTTCAGAATCTCGCCTTTTACTACTACTTTTAATGTAGGATTTAACCTTCTTTGAACTTCTCTAGTAGGTTTGGCGTCATCTTCTAAGTAAATATGATGCATGCATACTATGG
This sequence comes from Scilla litardierei, assembly GCA_030789695.1. Lineage (NCBI taxonomy): Eukaryota > Viridiplantae > Streptophyta > Magnoliopsida > Asparagales > Asparagaceae > Scilla > Scilla litardierei. Next base: position 216,531,634 of record CM061141.1, on the reverse strand, counting down.
GACTAATTCCTTTAATATCAGCAATTGACCATCCAATAGCCCCCTTATGCTTTTTCAAAACTTCAATTAACGAGCCTTCCTGTTCTAAAGAGAGTTTAGAAGATATTACCACGGGAAAGCTGTTTTCATCTCCTAGAAAAGCATACTTGAGAAATTCAGGAAGTGGCTTGAGTTCAGGCTTTGGATCCTCCACTTCTGATGGTTTGAGAGTTGATGGATTTGATGGCAAGGCCTCGAACCTAGGCTCCCATATCACATTGAGCTCCTTCACATCTTCCTGCACAAAAGAGATATCATCAGTATCCTCCACAATTGTAGTATCACCATCAAACTCAAGGATAATGAAATCATCCACCAAAGAATCAATCATGTTTACCTCTTCTACTTCATCATCCACATTTGGAAGCTTACATGTATTAAATATGTTCAAGTCTAAAGACATGTTTCCAAATGTGATTTTTAGTTGACCATTCCTACAATTAATCAGGGCAGTACATGTTTCAAGGAAAGGTCTACCAAGGATGATGGGAGTAGAATTTGTAGCTTGGGGTCCTTGGATGTCTAGGACTATAAAGTTTGCAGGGTAATAAAATTTGTCTACTTGGACAAGTACATCTTCAATACACCCCTTGGGAACTTTAATAGACCTATCAGCTAGTTGCAATACAACAGATGTAGGTTTTAGTTCTCCTAACCCAAGATGTGTAAAAATAGGATAAGGTAAAATATTGACACTAGATCCTAAATCCAGTAATGCATTTCCAATCTTTTTAGTCCCGATATTACAAGTAATAGTGGGTGATCCAGGGGCTATAAATTTTGGTGGTGTGTTTTGTTGAACAATGGAGCTAACCTGCTCAGTTAAGAAGGCCTTTTTTCTTTACATTTAACTTTCTTTTAATTGTGCAAAGGTCTTTTAGAAATTTAGCGTATGCAGGGATTTGGTTTATTGCATCAATCAACGGGATGTTTATTTGGCACTTTTGAAAAATTTCGCGAATCTCAGATTGGTACTAATCTTTTTTCGTTTGAAGTAGCCGTTGAGTAAATGGTGCTGAAGGTACATGTGGTTCAGGCTCTTCCTCTTCAATGTCTTTATTGTTCAGGTCACCGTCAATTCTCTCTTCCTGCACATGTTCTGTTGGTTGAATCTCGTCCTCTTGTTCAGGTTCGTTGCTTGGTGGTCAGGTTTCGGAATTTCCTTCCCACTCCTTAGTGTGGTGACAGCTTGGTAAGGCTTTATGTTGTTACCTGTAGAAGAAGACGAGCCCATATTAGGATTGGAAAATGGTTGTGATGGGAGCTTACCTTTTTGTAAAGTTACTGTAAGCTTAGCCAGGCTTTCGCTCATTTGTTGGTTCTGGGTCTGTTGAGCTTGGAACTGAGCCTGTTGTTGTTGCATTTGGGCTTGTTGTAGTTGGATAAGCTGTTGAAGCACATCACCAAATGGTTGCATCTGTTGTTCTTGCGTTGGCTCTTGGTTCCTCCTCTGGTTTTCCCCTTGGTAGTTGTTGTTGAATTGTTGTCTAAAGGAAGGAGGAGCTTGTTGTTGCTGTTGATGTTGTTGGGGCTGTTGTTGGGGTCCCCAACTTAGATTGGGATTATTGCGTCACCCCCTATTGTTAGAATTGAAGCCTTGATAATTGGTTGAGACTTGGTTTACCTCCGTAGGATTACTTAACATGCTCTTCAAAGCTGGAAGTGTGGGGCAAGTACTCGTGTCATGGCCACCAACCTCGCAAAGTGCACAGCTTTGTACGACCTCAACTCCTTTGGATCCTTTCAAATTGAGGGCTTGAAGCTTCTTTGTGAGAAAAGCTTCCATCTTTGCTTCCATCGCATCCTCTGGCTTCAAAGTGTGCATCCCTCCACGTGATGGTTGGGAAGGTGTTGATATGGCTCCTCTGTCGTACTCTGAAGTAGTGTCCCATGTTTGTGCGTTCTCCGCTATCTCCTCCAAGTACATCCAAGCCTCGTCTGATTCTTTATCGAAGAATCCCCCGTTGCACATCATCTCTACGAATTGCTTCATCTGGGGTTGCAGTCCATCGTAGTAGAAGCCAATAATCCTGCTTTTGTCGAAGCCATTATGTGGACATGCTAGGAGCAGCTCATTGAACCTCTCCCACGCTTAATAGAACGTTTCCTCGCTTTTCTGGGCAAAGTTCATGATCTGTCTTTTCAATCCCTGTGTCCTGTGTATAGGAACGAATTTCTTTAAGAATTCATCCTGTAATTCAATCCAAGTAGTGATAGAACGTGGTGGCAAAGCATTCAACCAGTTTTTAGCTGTCTTTTAATGAGAATGGAAATAGTTTTAGATATATCGTATCTTCACTAGTCTTTCCATCAAAACATGTTAAACACACTTCTTCAAATCCTTTTATATGAAGATAGGGGTTTTCCTTGTCCATCCCATGAAAGGTGGGTAAGAGTTGGATTTTCCTGGTTTGAAATTAAAAGAATTTGCATCAGCGGGTAAGACAAAACATGAGGATGTGCTAGTTCTAGTGGGTCTAAGATGATCTTTTAAAGTTCTAGGAACTCTAGTTTGCAAATTGTTTTCATTGTTGTTACTAGTATTTTCATCATTGTTTGCATTATTTTCAGCCATTTGAAAGCGTCTAGTTAATCTCTTTGTCCTAGGAGTCCTATGCCACATAAGCCAAGCACAAGTTTGTTTTTGAAAGAAAAAAAAGAAAGAAGGGAAAAGAAAAAAAATTCAAATTTTTATGGGTTTTTATGTAGAAGAAAGAAGAAGAAAAAAAATCAAAACAAAGCAAAACAAAATTTATGAACAACAAAGTGGAAAGATCTCACCGAAAGTCCTCTGAATGAAATAAACTATGGTAGCACGCCGTTCTCCCGGCAACGGCGCCAAAAACTTGCCTCACCCAAAAATGTGTTACTCTCAAGCGTAAGAGTTCGTGCAAGTAGTAAAATTCCGGGAGTCCGGATATCGTATCCTTGGGAGAAATCCTGTTGCAACCACAAGTTTAAATCAATTAGAAAATTATCTTAGAGAAACTAACTACTTTGAATGGTGATGATTTAATGGTTTTGGAAAAATGAGTTGAAAATGTTTTAGTTTTATAAAATATTTAAAAATAAGCACATGATATGGTTTCATTAGGATCCATAATATGTACTAGTTTGGTTGAATTGAGATAACTCAATGACATCTCTTTTTGGGAGAAAATCATCGGAAGATGCCTTCTTAGGGGTTAAAACTCAAAATCGACGAAGTAGTTGTTAAAATAATTATCTTTTAAACAATAGATGAAACTTCCTTTTGGGAAGATCAAAACTCACCCTTGTGGGGTGATAATCAACTCATTCATAATCTTTTGGAAGATGAATGAGAAGCTAAAAAGAAAAAGATAACAACTTTAACAACATTTGCTTTGAAAGCGAAGGAATTCAACCCAAACTAGCACAAATCACATTTCCTAATTACGCCATACCATGTACAATTAAAATTTAGCTACTCATGTTGAGAATAAAAGAGATTAAAAACAAAGAAAACATAACTTTATTTCTATGAAAAGAAACTCGAAAGTTAGACAAATAAGTTTGAGAAGATATCACCCCTTTTACACCCTTCAAGCTTTGCACATGAGACTTCTTCTTCCTCCTCTAAAAACCTCAATACTCTCACTCACAATAGCAATCATATTGCTCCCAAATAATACATGACTTAAAATACAAAATGCATTATTCTCTCCAAAATCTAATAGAAATCTCTTTTGTTTCAAAGATATTCGTTTTAACGGATATCACTTTGTAACGACTGGTTTTTCATGTATGGATTTTATTATAAATATTTATATATTTGGTTGCTTTCCCTTGTTGTGATTTCCATTTCCGTCTCCGTAGTTTTCATTTTCGTTCGTTTCGTCGTGATTCTCTAGATTCTTCCGTCGGTCGGCGTGTTTGAAGTAAGTCATTCGTGACGGGCTTCATAACGTCGATATCTTAAAGTTAGAACGAGCCTAGGAGACTTAGGAAACCATCCCGGAGCTCCACGCTCCATTTCGGAACTTTTGGTGCTCATTAGCCGGTGTAAGAAGGGGCACCGACCGACTAGATGACGATCCAGTCGGTCGGAAAACCTTCTTGAACCGACTAGTGGGCTTTGTTAAATGTTCAGGAGTAACTGTTTGTCGTTAGTCGGTCTAAGAACGTTGGTTGACCGACTAAGTTGCAAACTAGTCGGTCGGCAATGCTTCTTTAACCGACTAACTCATTTACTATTTTTTTTTGGTATCAGTACTGTTCTTTCTTAGTCGGTCTAAGTTCATCTTTCGACCGACTAGTTGTTAAACTAGTCGGTTAAGTTTTGTACCCAGTCTGACTAATTCTTAGTTCTTCTGTACAGTCGAGTACTGTTTACTCTTAGTCGGTCTAAGAACGTTCATCGACCGACTAGATGTCAAACTAGTCGGTCAGTAATTGTTCCTTGACCGACTAAATCTAAAAGCCTAATTTTCGTCTGGGTTACGGTTTACGCTTAGTCGGTCTGCGTTGGTCAACCGACCGACTAGTTCCCAAACTAGTCGGTCAGTGGTTGTTCTTTGACCGACTAACCAGTGCGGTAAGCCTTAGTTTTGCCCTAGCCGCCACCAAACTCTATACATACCCCTCCAAACGTTTTCTTCTTCTTCCTCATGACCTAAAACCCTAATTTCTCCTCCATTGAGCCCCCATCTTCCTCAACCCATTAATCCTTCATCCAAAGCTCATCCTCCATCATCCAAACCCTCCCTTGTCACAACCCACCTTCCATCTTCCCCAAACCTTCATCAAACCCCCAAAATTCACATCAAAACCCATTTCTCCAGATTTTTCCCTCATTTCCAGATCTGAGCCGGATCGTTCTTCCGTTGCCGTGGTTGCTCGGCATCGTTCCTTCGTTTCTTCACGGTAATACTCGATTCCTTTAGTTTTAGCCTAACCCACATTGACATTGTGAAACCCTAATAAAATGGATTATTAGATGATTAGGGTTCCATTAAGAAATCGATTTAGAATCGTTGTTCTAATAATTGTTTTGCTATAACAGTGATCCATCCGTAGTTTAGCTTGTGACGATCTTCGTTGCTCGTCAACCCCGGTATCAGGCAAGTGAAACTTGCATCTCTTGATTTGGGCCATGTCTTAGGCCATTTCCCTTGCCTTAGCGTAAAAGAGACTAGACGGTGAAAGGATAGCCGTCTAGACGCCCTTGACCTAGCTTGACAACGAAGCTTGGTCCGTCACCTTCATCATGCTTGTATGTCAAGTTTAAATTCAATTAACGGTACGCAAATATCTGTTCATGGCATTGCATATTGATTAGTCATCGTGATTGCGTAGCACACGCTACAATACTTATATTTCCTGGCTCGTGTTCCAGAAGCGAGCCCTGTAGTTGGAAACCCCAACGCTCGACACATATGGGTGGGGTAAGAGATATGCGGCCACCTGAGCCCCGAGTTGGCCTGATCCGCCACTCCGGCCAGCAGGCGAAATCTCTAGTGCACAAGTGATTAATAGTGATATGAGATAAGCGGCCTGAGCCACGAGCTGGCCAGCAGGTGGACTCTCTATGCACTAAGTGATAAATAGTGATAAGTGAATTGTGATTAGTGCTTAGTGATTGCTACATCGTGAGTGCGTGACACTCTCTCTTTAAAACTGCTGCATCAAACTAAACTGTCATGTCATTGTTTAATATTATAAGTGCTAGGTTGTTAGTTACTTTCAGTTTCCTTGCTCAAGTCTTTTGACTTGCTGACATGTGACCCTTTTCTCTTTTGGGTGACACATGTTAGACCCCGAGCCAGAGTTACTTGCTGAGGGTGAGGTGTTTGCGGACGTCGAGCTTGCGCCCGTGTTGGACGAGGACTTCGTAGACACTGGAGATCAGTCTTAGTGTCTACGTCTAGTTTTGTTAGATTGCTTAGGTTGTCGGTGCGTGGAACCTAGTTCGATACTCCGTTATGTTTGTGTTTTGTTTGGCCTTGTTCTGGGCCTTTAGACTCTCTCTTTTAGCCTGGTGGCTTTTTCTGTGATGTTGAATATTTTGTGGACAAACTGTGGGATTGGTATTTCATATCTGTCTCATCTTATTATTATTATTATTATTGTTGTTTCGTTTACAATTACAGGGACCTGCTTATACTAAATTTACGCTTATCAGGCGTGCAGCTTCACAGCTCCACGCTTGAGCGGACCTTCTCACGTCTTGCCTCCATTTTAGGGAAGCGGGGCGTGACAGGTTTTAGGTGTGGCCCATGCATGTCCCTTCTGTAACTGCAATTATCGGGATAACGATAATAAAATAAGACTGTCCAACAAATAAGTTCGACATCTGAGCCCTAAGCTATGAGTCTAATTGTTTCGTTTTCTGTGTCATTAGATGGCAGGAAGGCGAATCACCCGTGGTGGTGGTAGTGGTGCGCCCCCTCATGACGAGGAGCCTGAGTGGGAGCCCACTAACGGAGAGATGATGCGGATGATGATGCAGATGATGCAAGTTAAGCAGGGTGTGCTTCTACAGGTACAGAATGCTCCGGTGGCTCGAGCTGCTCGGGTGGTGGAAGCCCCTCGCCCTGAGCCTGGGGCGAAGCAGTTCAGAGAGCTGGGTCCTGCATATTTTGATGGAACCGAAGGTCCACTAGCTACTGATGAATGGATGAGGAATATCGAGGACAATCTGAAGATGTCCAAGGTCAACGAAGTTAGTTGGGTTGACTTGGCGAAGCGCCAGCTGAGGGATAACGCCAGGAATTGTTGGGATGCTGAAGAGAAGATGTTGGAGGAGCCGATCGTCTGGGCTACCTTCAAGGCCAGATTTGATGGTGAGTTCTTCCCAAAAGTTACCAGGGAAGAGATGCTGCAGCGTTTTATCGATCTGAAGCAAGGAAGCTCGTCGGTGGACCGGTATCACCAAGAGTTCATGAGGCTTAGTCGGTTTTCACCGAAGATGGTGCAGGACGCTGAGGAGAGAGCTCAGAGGTTCCTGCAGGGACTTGCTTCGGAGCTCCAGAGTTTTGTGACCTCTTCTGACCGGGAATCTTATCAGAAGGTTCTGGTAGCAGCCAAGAGGCAGGAGCTGCTCGTGAACCAGAGGAGGGGGTCTATTGTTGGTGCTGGGAAGAGGTCTGTGGAACAAGCGAGAGCTGTGGTTAGACCTGGATTCAGGTCAAACCAGCCTGTTCAGTTTAAGAGGCCAGGAGGGCCTGTTCAGAAGACTTGCCATTTCTGTGGCAAGGAGGGCCATATCAAGGAATCGTGCAGGAGGTTCTTGGGGCAATGTATTGCCTGTGGAGATTCCGCCCATGCTCTCAGGGAGTGCCCGAGGTTGAAGCAGCCTTGGAGGGCACCCATTGCTGCCCCGCCGTTGCAGCAGAGAGCCCCGGTGCCCGCTGGTCGTGGGGTACCCCTTGTTCCACACGGGCATGCCTTTCGGCAGGCTGTTTCGCCGAGGAGGTAGGCATTTCTGATGACCGAGGAGGAGATTTTGGCCATGGATGAGGTCATTGCAGGTAACTTTCAATCTAGTTGTTCCTTCCTTAATTAGTTGATTGTTAAAATTATGTTGGTTGCTTGTGTATGAATGTTGCTAGAGTAAGATTTGATTGATTAGACTGTTTGTTAGGTGTGGTTTTGGTTTGCACATTCCCTGCCCGAGTCCTCTTTGACTCAGGTGCGTCGATGTGCATTTTGGCCCAGAGCTTCGTGGAGAAGCATTCCTTGTCGACGACCCCTCTCTCCAAGAGTTGGAACATCGTTACAGGGAATGGAGTAGTCTCGGTGCATCGTGGGTGCAGCCCTTGCTCTGTGGTGGTTTGTGGACATGAGCTTTATGCTGATTTTATTGTCCACAACATCACCAACTACGATGCGGTCTTTGGGATGGATTGGCTTGCGAGCTTCTAAGCTACGATTGACTGTCGGAGGAAGAGGGTGGTGTTCGAGATTCCTGGACACCCAGTATTTGAGTTCAGCCGTGGCAGCAGTTCGCTTGGTCCTGTCAGATTTCGGGCCAGACCGGTGGAGGTTGTGGCTATGCAGATGGAGTTGGAGAGGCCAGCTGTGGTGCGAGATTTTGATGACGTCTTCCCCGAGGAGATGTCTGGACTGCCACCCGAACGAGCTTTAGAGTTTTCTATTGATTTGATTCTAGGTGCACAGCCGATTTCGAAGGCACCATACCGTATGGCGCCTGCAGAATTGGAAGAGTTGCGGAAGCAGTTGGATGAGCTTATGCAGAAGGGTTACATTAATCCCAGCATGTCTCCGTGGGGAGCACCGGTACTGCTGGTGAAGAAGAAGGATGGTTCGCGTCGCATGTGCGTGGACTATCGGGAGTTGAATGCGGTGACCATCAAGAATAAATACCAGTTGCCTCGCATCGATGATATCTTTGATCAGCTGGGAGGATCGAGGGTGTTTTCTAAGTTGGATTTGAGGAGTGGTTATCATCAGTTGAAGGTGAAGAAGGATGATGTGCCGAAGACCGCTTTCAGGACGAAGTATGGACACTATGAGTTTGTGGTTATGCCTTTCGGCGTAACTAACGCACCCGCAGTTTTCATGAATCTGATGAACCTGATTTTCTATGACTTTTTGGATAAGTTTGTCGTTATCTTTATTGACGACATTCTGATCTATTCGAAGTCGGAGGAAGAGCATGCCTCGCACTTGAGGACAGTGCTGGAGATTTTGAGGAAGCATCGGTTGTATGCTAAGTTTTCAAAGTGCGAGTTTTGGCTGGATCGAGTTGCTTTTCTTGGGCATATGGTGACTGGAGATGGTATTTCAGTGGATCCCGAGAAGATTAGGGCCATCAGGGAGTGGCCTGTTCCGTCGTCGGCCTCTGAGATTCGGAGTTTCCTTGGGTTGGCGGGATATTATCGACGTTTCATTAAGGATTTTTCCCGTATTGCCGAGCCAATGACCAGGTTGACACGGAAGGATATACCTTAAGTTTGGTCGGGTGACTGTGAGCATGCCTTTGGTGTTCTGAGAGAGTGTTTAACGTCTACTCCTGTCCTTGCTGTGCCTGACCGTAGTGGAGGATTCGAGATCTTTTGCGATGCTTCTGACAAGGGTCTCGGTTGTGTTTTGCATCAGCATGGACATGTGGTGGCTTATGCGTCGCGTCAGCTCAAGGTTCATGAGAAGAATTACCCGACGCATGATTTGGAGTTGGCTGCCGTTGTGTTTGCTCTTAAGATTTGGAGGCACTTCTTGCTGAGTGAGAAAGTGAAAATCTTCACCGATCACAAAAGACTGAAGTATATTTTTACTCAGAAGGAGCTCAACATGCGACAGCGTCGATGGTTGGAGCTCATGGCGGATTATGAGATTGATTTGCAGTATCACCCTGGCAAGGTAAATGTGGTGCCAGATGCTTTGAGTAGGCTTCCCGCGGTGATGGTTTTGACTTCGCAGTGGAGATTGCAGCAGGATTTTTGCGAGTTCGGTGTGGAGATTTTTCTTCCTGGGGAGGCTTCTTCGTTGATGTACATGCAGGTGCAGTCAACGATCGTGGATCGGATTAAGGCAAGTCAGGCCGGAGATCCGAAATTGGTAAGAATTCGAGGGCAGGTTGAAGCTGGTCTACGGACTGACTTTTTGATTCATGAGGATGGCTCACTGAGGTTTGGAGCCAGGTTGTGTGTGCCAGCTGGGGATATTAGAGAGGAGTTGATGGTGGAGGCACACAGTTTTCCGTATTCTGTGCATCCTGGTGGGACCAAGATGTACCATGATCTTCGTCTGAATTTTTGGTGGCATGGCATGAAGAGGAGTGTGGCTCGGAGTGTAGCCAAGTGCTTGGTTTGCCAGCAAGTGAAGGCGGAACATCATCATACGGCTGGGTTGATACAACCGCTTCCGATTCCGGAGTGGAAATGGCAACACATCACTATGGATTTCGTGACTGGACTACCTCAGAGTCCGAAGCAGAATGACACAATTTGGGTGATTGTGGACCGATTGACCAAGTCTGCACATTTTATTCCATTCCGAGTAGGACAGTCCACTGAGGCACTAGCAAGGAGATACATGGAGGTAATTTCTTTACTCTCCGTTTCTATTTCCTTCTTCTAGTTTAGATAGTGATGTAACGTGAATCGTGCAGGAGATCGTGCGACTTCATGGAGTCCCCGTGAGTATCGTGTCGGACAGGGACACGAGGTTCACATCTCAGTTCTGGCAGAGTTTACAGAAGAGTTTGGGTACACGTCTGAGTTTTAGCACGGCGTACCATCCGCAGACGGATGGCCAGTCCGAGAGGACGATTCAGATTTTGGAAGACATGCTGAGAGCGTGCATGTTGGATTTCAAGGGTTCGTGGGAGGACCATCTACACTTGGTGGAGTTCTCTTACAACAACAGCTACCAGGCGTCTATTGGCATGGCGACTTTCGTCGCTTTGTATGCGAGGAAATGTTGATCGCCATTGAGTTGGGATGACGTTGGCGATCGGGAGCTGTTGGGGCCTGAGATGATTGTGGAGGCTGTGGAAGTCGTCAGGAACATTCGGGAGAGGCTGAGGATTGCTCAGGACCGTTTTAAGCATTGGGCGGATGCGAAACGTCGTCCTTTGGAGTTTCAGCCGGGCGATCATGTGTTTCTGAGGATTTCCCCGAATCGTGGAGTGATTCGTTTTGGGAAGCGGGGGAAGTTGAGCCCGCGATACATTGGATCGTTTGATGTTTTGGAGAGGGTCGGCGAAGTAGCTTACCGCTTAGCCTTGCCTCCATCTTTGGAAGGAGTCCATGATGTTTTCCATGTGTCGCAGCTTCGTCGATACATCAGCGATCTGTCTCATGCCGTAGATTTCTCGGAGATCGCCGTTCGCCCAGATTTGACGTATGACCAGCATCCAGTGCAGATTCTGGACAGGCGTCAGAAGTCACTTCGGAACAAGGTCATCAATCTTGTTAGAGTGATGTGGCGGCACGGTTCGCCGGGAGAGTCTACTTGGGAGAGAGAAGATGAGATGCGAGAGCGCTACCCACTTTTGTTCCCGGACATCGTGAGTGTTGGGAATTCCGAGGACGGAATTTTTCTTAAGTTGGGGAGGATGTAACGACTGGTTTTTCATGTATGGATTTTATTATAAATATTTATATATTTGGTTGCTTTCCCTTGTTGTGATTTCCATTTCCGTCTCCGTAGTTTTCATTTTCGTTCGTTTCGTCGTGATTCTCTAGATTCTTCCGTCGGTCGGCGTGTTTGAAGTAAGTCATTCATGACGGGCTTCATAACGTCGATATCTTAGAGTTAGAACGAGCCTAGGAGACTTAGGAAACCATCCCGGAGCTCCGCGCTCCATTTCAGAACTTTTGGTGCTCATTAGCCGGTGTAAGAAGGGGCACCGACCGACTAGATGACAATCCAGTCGGTCGGAAAACCTTCTTGAACCGACTAGTGGGCTTTGTTAAATGTTCAGGAGTTACTGTTTGTCGTTAATCGGTCTAAGAACGTTGGTTGATCGACTAAGTTGCAAACTAGTCGGTCGGCAATGCTTCTTTAACCGACTAACTCATTTACTATTTTTTTTGGTATCAGTACTGTTCTTTCTTAGTCGGTCTAAGTTCATCTTTCGACCGACTAGTTGTTAAACTAGTCGATTAAGTTTTTGTACCCAGTCCGACTAATTCTTAGTTCTTCTGTACAGTCGAGTACTGTTTACTCTTAGTCGGTCTAAGAACGTTCATCGATCGACTAGATGTCAAACTAGTCGGTCAGTAATTGTTCCTTGACCGACTAAATCTAAAAGCCTAATTTTCTTCTGGGTTACTGTTTACGCTTAGTCGGTCTGCGTTGGTCAACCGACCGACTAGTTCCCAAACTAGTCGGTCAGTGGTTGTTCTTTGACCGACTAACCAGTGCTGTAAGCCTTAGTTTTGCCCTAGCCGCCACCAAACTCTATAAATACCCCTCCAAACGTTTTCTTCTTATTCCTCATGATCTAAAACCCTAATTTCTCCTCCATTGAGCCCCCATCTTCCTCAACCCATTAATCCTTCATCCCAAGCTCATCCTCCATCATCCAAACACTCCCTTGTCACAACCCACCTTCCATCTTCCCCAAACCTTCATCAAACCCCCAAAATTCACATCAAAACCCATTTCTCCAGATTTTTCCCTCATTTCCAGATCTGAGCCGGATCGTTCTTCCGTTGCCGTGGTTGCTCGGCATCGTTCCTTCGTTTCTTCACGGTAATACTAGATTCCTTTAGTTTTAGCCTAACCCACATTGACATTGTGAAACCCTAATAAAATGGATTATTAGATGATTAGGGTTCCATTAAGAAATCGATTTAGAATCGTTGTTCTAATAATTGTTTTGCTATAACAGTGATCCATCCGTAGTTTAGCTTGTGACGATCTTCGTTGCTCGTCAACCCCGGTATCAGGCAAGTGAAACTTGCATCTCTTGATTTGGGCCATGTCTTAGGCCATTTCCCTTGCCTTAGCGTAAAAGAGACTAGACGGTGAAAGGATAGCCGTCTAGACGCCCTTGACCTAGCTTGACAACGAAGCTTGGTCCGTCACCTTCATCATGCTTGTATGTCACGTTTAAATTCAATTAACGGTACGCAAATATCTGTTCATGGCATTGCATATTGATTAGTCATCGTGATTGCGTAGCACACGCTACAATACTTATATTTCCTGGCTCGTGTTCCAGAAGCGAGCCCTGTAGTTGGAAACCCCAACGCTCGACACATATGGGTGGGGTAAGAGATATGCGGCCACCTGAGCCCCGAGTTGGCCTGATCCGCCACTCCGGCCAGCAGGCGAAATCTCTAGTGCACAAGTGATTAATAGTGATATGAGATAAGCGGCCTGAGCCACGAGCTGGCCAGCAGGTGGACTCTCTATGCACTAAGTGATAAATAGTGATAAGTGAATCGTGATTAGTGCTTAGTGATTGCTACATCGTGAGTGCGTGACACTCTCTCTTTAAAACTGCTGCATCAAACTAAACTGTCATGTCATTGTTTAATATTATAAGTGCTAGGTTGTTAGTTACTTTCAGTTTCCTTGCTCAAGTCTTTTGACTTGCTGACATGTGCCCCTTTTCTCTTTTGGGTGACACATGTTAGACCCCGAGCCAGAGTTACTTGCTGAGGGTGAGGTGTTTGCGGACGCCGAGCTTGCGCACGTGTTGGACGAGGACTTCGTAGACACTGGAGATCAGTCTTAGTGTCTACGTCTAGTTTTGTTAGATTGCTTAGGTTGTCGGTGCGTGGCACCTAGTTCGATACTCTGTTATGTTTGTGTTTTGTTTGACCTTGTTCTGGGCCTTTAGACTCTCTCTTTTTGCCTGGTGGCTTTTTCTGTGATGTTGAATATTTTGTGGACAAACTGTGGGATTGGTATTTCATATCTGTCTCATCTTATTATTATTATTATTTTTGTTGTTTCGTTTGCAATTACAGGGACCTGCTTATACTAAATTTACGCTTATCAGGCGTGCAGCTTCACAGCTCCACGCTTGAGCGGACCTTCTCACGTCTCGCCTCCATTTTAGGGAAGCGGGGCGTGACACACTTACAAACTAGAGATGAAGAAAAAATTGAATATATGTATGTGACTCGTCAAGAAGATGGCCAGAAGTCCATCCACGAACGATTTAAGGGACTCCCGTCGGGTCTATACCACACATATATTCAACCAATAGAAGCCAATATGACTGAGCACCAGAAGTGCCTTTCATTGCCAGAGTTTCAACTCTGGCACAATAGACTTGGTCACCCTGGATCAGCTATGATGCGTCGCATTATCTCTTAATCCCGTGGACATAATTTGAAGAACCTGAGGATTCTTCAAAAGGGTGAATTTCCTTACCCCCCTTGTTTTCAGGAAAAACTAATAACGAGACCCTCCCTACTGAAAGTGGGATTAGAGTTTCCTGGTTTCCTGGAGAGAATTCATGGTGACATTTGTGGGCATATTCACCCCGCAAGTGGCCCATTTCGGTATTTCATGGTTCTGATTGATGCATCCACAAAATGGTCTTATGTGTGCCTATTGTCCACTCGCAACCTAGCTTTCCCAAAGCTATTGGCACAAATAATTAGGTTGGGGGCTCATTTCTCCGATAATCATATCAAGAAATTACGCCTTGATAATGCGGGCGAATTCACTTTGTAAGTCTTCGAAGACTATTGTCGGGCAACGGGTATTGAAGTTGAACATCATGTAGCACATGTTCACACCCAGAATGGATTAGCAGAGTCTCTTATAAAGAGACTCCAATGGATTGCACGTCCATTGCTCATGCAATCACAGTTGTCTGTGGATGCTTGGGGGCATGCTATATTGCATGCCGCATCGCAGATTTGGATAAGGCCCGCAGGTGGCCATATATTATCCCCGATGCAGCTAGCATATAGTGCACCTATAGTTATCTCTCATTTGAGAGTGTTTGGTTGTGCTGTTTATGTCCTAATAGCACCACCTCAGAGGACCAAAATGGGTCCTCAGCGTCGTCTTGGTATCTATATTGGGTTTGATTCGTCCTCTATTATTAGATACCTGGAACCTCTTACGGGGGACGCATTTAAGGCACATTTTGATGACTGTGAATATGATGAGAAAACATTTCCAAAACTGGGCACACAATCTAAGAAGCCTGATGCTTCTGAGACCATTTCTTAGGACAATAAGTCTTTGTCTCTTTATGATCAGTGTACTAATCTGTGTGAAGGTGAGATCCTGAAGATCCTTTACATTCAGAACAAAGTACACCTTCTATCGGATAAATTTATGGACAACCAGAAGATTGTTCGTTCACACGTCCCTGCTGCCAACACGCCAGCTAGGCTTGACATCCCCAATGATGGATGCAATCTACCGACAGCAGAATTGGATGTACTTTAATTGAAAATAGGACGCCCGCCAGGTTCAAAAGATAAAGTTCCTAGAAAGAGCAAGATTCCTGGCGATAATAAGATGATCCCTCTACAGAATGCTGAGCTCAGACCGACGACTTCTCCTCTCCTTATTTCCCCTGCAGAGGAAACTGTAACGACTGCTTTTCATGTATCTGGATTTAATATAATATAATATACGTTTTGGTGGATTTTCTCCTCTTGTGTGGTTTTCGTCTCCGTAGATTCCATTTTCGATCGATTCGTCGTATTTTCTCGTTTCTTCCTTAGGATTGTCGATTTCGAAGTAGGTCATTCGTGACGGACTTCATAACGGTCGTATCTAACTATTAGATCAAGCCTAAGAGTCTTAGGAATCGATCCCGGGGCTCCGCGCTCCGTATCGGAACTTTTTGTGCTCATTAGCCGGTATAAGAAGGGGCACCGACCGACTAGATGACGATCCAGTCGGTCGGCAATCCTTCTTGGACCGACTAGTTAGCTTTCTAAATTTCTCAGGAGTTACTGTTTATCGTTAGTCGGTCTAAGAACGTTGGTTGACCGACTAGGTTGCAAACTAGTCGGTCGGCAATGCTTCTTTAACCGACTAACACATCATCTTAATTTTCGTTGAGTTACTGTTTGCTCTTAGTCGGTCTAAGAACGTTCATCGACCGACTAGATGCAAAACTAGTCGGTCAGCTTTTGTTCATGGACCGACTAACTCTAAATCCTATTTTCGTTCAGGAGTTACTGTTTACACTTAGTCGGTCTGTGTTGGTTGACCGACCGACTAGTTGCCAAACTAGTCGGTCAGTGGTTGCTCTTTGACCGACTAACCAGTGTTGAAACCCTAATTTCTGGGCAGCCGCCAGCTCAACCTATTTATACCCAACCCAAACGATTTCATCTTCTCCAACACGACCTAAAACCCTAAAATCTTCCCCTCTAAGCCCCCACCTTCCTCCAAGCTTCAATCCTTCATTCCAAGCCCTAAATCCATCATCCAATCCATCCATCCACTCTATCCACCTCTCATCTTCCCCAAAATCTCACCAAATCAATCAAAATCCCCAAATCCCCCAAAACCCTAGTTTCCCCAAACTTCTCCAATCTTTTCCAGATCTGATCCTAGGGTTCCCCGGAGTGTTTCTTCCGCCTCCTCTCGATAAGAAATCGATCTACCGTTGTTTTCATATCCTATTGTAATTTTTATGAAACCCTAATAAAATACTTGTGTTTTGATGATTGTTCCCCATAACAGCGATTCCCCGTAGGCTAGCATCCGCGGAAACAAACTTTCATAACCGTCATCCCCGGTGCTAGGCAAGTGAAACTTGCAACTATCGAATTGGGCCATGTCTTAGTCCATTTACCTTGCTTTAGCGTAAAAGAGACTAAACGGTGAAAGGATAGCCGTTTAGACGCCATTGACCTAGCGTGACAACGAAGCTTGGTCCGTCACCCTCATCATGCTTGTATGTCACGTTTAATTTCTATTAACGGTACGCAATTATCTGTTCATGACATTGCATAGTGATTATTTATCGTGATTGTGTAGCACACGCTACAATATTATATTCCTGGCTCGTGTTCCAGAAGCGAGCCCTGTAGTTGGAAACCCCAATGCTCGGATACCGGCTAGGCACCTGCGTTGCGGGCACAACCCTATGCCAAATACACTTCCTGGCTCGTGATCCAGAAGCGAGCTCAGTGTGTTGGAAACCCCAACGCTCGACACATATGGGTGGGGTAAGAGATAAGCGGCCACCTGAGCCCCGAGTTGGCCTGATCCGCCACTCCGGCCAGCAGGCGAAATCTCTAGTGTTTCAGTGATAACAGTGATAAGTGAAAACAGTGAAAAGTGATAAGTGATTAGTGAATTGGTAGCTTCTGCTACATCGTGCATGCTTGTCTCTCTTTTAAACTGTTGCATCATACTTAACTGCCCTATCATTGCTTAATACTATAAGTGCTAGGTTGTTAGTTACTTTCAGTTTCCTTGCTCAAGTCTTTTAGACTTGCTGACATGTGCCCCTTTCTCTTTTGGGTGACGCATGTTAGACCCTGAGCCTGAGTTGCTTGCTGAGGGTGAGGTGTTTGCGGACGCCGAGCTTGCGCCCGTGTTGGACGGGGAGTACGTGGACACTGGGGACCAGTCCTAGTGTCTTCGTGGTGTTTTACTTTTGTTAGACAGTTGTTTTGTTGTCGGTGCGTAGCACCTTTACTCTGTTATGTCGTGCTTTTGTTTGGCCTTGTTTTGGGCCTTTAGACTCTTTCTTTTAGCCTGGTGGCTTTTCTGTGATGTTGAATACCTTGTGGACAACTGTGGGATTGGTATTTTATATCTGTCTCATATTATTATTATTGTTGTTGTTTCGTTTGCAATTACAGGGACCTGCTTATACTAAATTGACGCTTATCGGGTTTGGGGCTTCACCGCTCCACTCCCGTGCGGACCTTCTCACGCCTCGCCTCCATTTTAGGGAAGCGGGTCGTGACAGAAACAATAGGAGAAACATCATTAAATTATGTACGTACTGGAGAGGTTCTGGACAGAAATAGCACAGTCGTCGCCGACGATTTTGCTTTCGCTATTGTTGTTTACGTCGCTGAATACGACGATGATGTCAAACCACAATCTCTAGCGGAATGTAAATGCAGAGATGATTGGCCAAAGTAGGACGAGGCAATAAGAGTAGAGCTGGACTCACTCTTGAAAAGCAAATTCTTTGGACCAGTAATCCAAACACATGTAGGTGTTAAACCTGTGGGATATAAGTGGGTCTTCATCAAAAAAAGAAATGAAGAAAATTTGATCGTACGCTACAAGGCACGCCTTGTAGCACATGGATTTTCCCAAAGACAGTGGATTGATTATGAAGATACATATTCCCAGGTCATGGATGCGATCACTTTCCGATTCTAACTTAGCCTATCATCTCTGGAAAGCCTAGAAATGCAGCTCATGGCCGTAGTGACTGCATATCTATATGGCGATATAGATAAAAAAATCTATATGAGACTTCCAGATGGGTTTAGTTTACCCCCAGAGATGAAAGAGAGACCTCGGGACGTCTTCTCGGTAAGGCTTCAAAGATCATTATATGGTCTAAAGCAATCGGGAAAGATGTGGTATAACAGACTAAGCATTTTCCTTGTACAGCAATGATTCAAAAACTATGACGTCTGCCCGTGTCTCTTAATCAAAAGAACGGGAACATGATTTGTCATCGTTGCGGTATATGTTGATGACTTAAATCTCATATGATCTGCAGCAGAGATCAATGAGATATCTGAAAGCCTAAAGCATACCTTCGAAATAAATGACCTAGGCAAAATAAGGTATTGTCTTGGCTTACAAATTGAACACCTACGAGGTGGAATCCTGTTACACCAATCAAATTATACAAGAAAACTTTTAAACAAGTTTAGAATGGAACAATGTCATCATTTAAGTACTCCTATGGTCGTGAGATCACTGGATATTCATAAGAACCCCTTCCGGCCGCTGGAAGAGGGGGAGGAGTTTCTGGGTCCTGAAGTACCCTACCTCAGTGCCATTGGAGCACTTCTATATCTAGAAAACTGCACGCGTCCTGATATAGAGTTCGTAGTTAATCTACTTGCCAGACATAGTGATGCGCCTACAAAGCGCCACTGGAATGGAGTAAGCCTCTTCTATGCTACCTCCAGGGTTCTATAGATCTGGGACTATACTACCAGAAAGGTTCCTCCTCCCAGTTCCTTGGTTATGCTGATGCAGGTTACCAATCTGATCCTCACACATCAAAATCACAAATTGGTTTTGTGTTAACCTATGGAGGGACTGCTATCTCATGGAGATTGGTAAAGCAAACCACCATAGCAACATCATCCAACCACGCTGAACTCATTGCGATCCATGAAGCAAGCAAAGAGTGTTTTTGGCTTCGCTTCATCGTCCAACATATCCTAGATACAAATGGCCTGAAGACTGGTGATCTTGAGCCCACTGTCTTGTTTGAAGACAACACTGCATGCATAGCACAACTCAAAAAGGGCTACATGAAAGGCGACAGAACGAAACACATTTCTCCCAAATTCTTCTGGACGCACGATCTACAGAAGAACGAGGAGGTCAAGATTCAACAGATCCAGTCCTGCAACAACTTAGCTGATCTTTTTACTAAATCTTTACCGAGATGTATTTTTGTAAAACTTGTAAAAGGAATCGGTATGAGACAGCTGAAAGACCTACAAGCCTGAAGATTGTACGGATGAGGGGGAGTAACGTGTGTGTTGCACTCTTTTCCCTTAAGCTGTTGGTTTTTCTCACTAGGTTTTCCACAGCTAAGGTTTTAATGAGGCAAACATGATTACTCAGAATCCAGAAGTATCCACCCCCCTTAGCTTTATATGCTAAGACCAACGTAATGGATGGATAAGGGGGAGTGTTGTGAGTGAGGGAGGCCTTTGGCCTCCCCACAACTTTATCCCCCCATTACTCCCCACTTATTGGAGTAATGGGGACCTTTGGTGTTCATGCTCTTTCACATTCCATATGAGATGAATAAATATAGAACCATGGCTCATGGCCATGGTTACTCTTTTTTCTCCAAGTTATAACATTTTTAAGTTAATTATAATGTTAAGTCCAGTTTTTAAGAAGATCCCCTTTTCATTTGATTGTTTACTACCATGAACTTTGAAAATAACAGAAACCTACACCACACTTAAATTTTTCCAAATTATTCCTCTAAGTCGTTACAGGATAAATGTAGTTTTTTGAAATATTACTAAAAAATTGAGATGGGTTTTTAGACTTATAAAAACGTTGGAAGAAGTAATTTGAGCATGTTTAGAAAGATTGATGTAGAAAGATGTTAGAGGATTAATCAGGAAAAATGAAGTTTACGACAATTATTTTTTAAAAAAATTAAGGACAGTATTTTTTTTTGTTTTTTTTTGTTTTTTTTGTTTTTTGTTTTTTGTTTTTTTTTGGGGGGGGGGATTATGATGAAACATGAAAATAGTTTTCCAAAAATTAGCATGGTTTGTATGAACTTTGGCCGAGGTAGGAATCACTTATCATTTGACTACATGGGCCCGGGCTAGGGCACAGGCTTGCGTGGTATCCCAAGTGAACTGGTGCTTTCTATTTATAAGATGCACGGTGGGTCACACCCTCTTGGAGTTGAGAGAGAGATGTTGATTTAACCAAAGAGTAAATTGGGTCAAATTTATGGATGAGTTGAAGCTATATTAAGACTGATCAATACATGTCACCAAATAGGGGACTCTTTTATTCGTTTATTAGCTGTTTATGGCTGCAGCATTTGGTGATCAATCAAATCAAATCAAACATATATCGTAATCTAGTGAATCAAGCATTGAAACTGTATCTATCTACCGATATTTATTTATTTATTTAGTTGCTCTTCTTTCTTATGTTCTAGAAACTGAATTGATTATAATGTGATATATCAAACATAGTCCCACGTCGGATAGACAATGGGATTGGATGAAATAAATATGGAATTACATCTCCATTGGTACGTATCCTTTTGGGAGGAGACCAAGAACGAAGCCATGCTGGCCTTGTGAAGGTTCAAAGTGGACAATATCATACTAGATTGATGAGTTGTGCGCTCATATATAAACCCCGACATGGAACATTTGACCGCGGGGGACTTGCACGGGTGGAGCATGAGTGAGTTGTCTCACCTTTTCATTCGTCTTTTGTTGTAATTTCAGTTAAGTCATGACATCACTCGAACAATATTGAAAGATTAACGTGTAGTTGGCCTATTTAATTGGTGTTTGTTTTAGAAAAACCTTGCAAAAACATTTCAGTGCACACCTTTGTTACGCTTGTCACTGTTGTCATAATCAATATGCGCAAATGGGGGGGATATATGTTCTTCCAAAATGTTCATTGCCAACGGACTTGATTTTAGTACGCAATCTTAAATAGTGAACACATAGAGATAATGACAATCAACACATCACAACACATGGTCATTGGTAACGCAGTTCGGTGCGCACACCTACATCTGCGGGGCCCCGCCCAGAAAATCAAATTACTCCACTGTATAGTATGTAAAATACAGACATCAAAACTGAATGATATTAGAGGAAATACACTCCCCCTCAATACATACTACACGAGTTGATCGCAATCAACTCCTTGGAGTAATTTGCGCAAGCTCCCCTTGCGAGCAAGATCCCCTTGCAGTACTCACCAGGATCAACTCGCTTGATCCTCTATGTCGTAGATGTGAGCCTCCTCCCGGAGCTTTTCAGATCACCTTTTCCCAAAGCCGATCAACACCTTACAAAAGCGGTAACATCCACACATCAACTTACCACTTTTTATGTAACCTCTTCAAGGTACTTAAGCTGTTAAAAACATCACGAGCACATGTAAAATTGCTGAGGATTTTCTCAACCATTCCGAGAGAAACTTCAGCAGCCAAGAAGGTCTTGAAACCGAACAGAATAATCTCAACAACTCAACAATCGGCTTCAACATCTATAACCGACGAGATTTGCAAGACCCTTATAACAAGAGTGAACCGAAGAGAGAAGATCTGCATCCGTTCAATAGATAAGAGAGAACTTCCAATAGCACCAAATATATAACTGCAAGACCCTTATCTATAATAAGAGATCTTTGATGATAAGAGCAGGTGACGAAAAACAAAAACGTTGAACAAACACGTTCAACATTTTACTCAACATATTGTTTAACATTCCACCAGAACCATTGTGCCACAATAGACAAATAAAATATTTAACAATCTCCCCCTTTGGCTTTTAGTGGCACAATCAAACAGAAAGTGATCCGATATCATCAAAGAAAAAGAACAGGCTGTAGAGATGCTCTTGTATAGAAGACGTACCAGTCAGAAGTCAACAACAAACCAAAAAGTGAGAATACCACTGAGCGACAACGAGAAGATTTAAAAAAAATCCCCAAGTCATTTAGATCAGCCACTTGTTCAGATCAACCAACATATACAGAAGAGCATATACAAACTTACTCCCCTTTGTGACAGAAAAAGCCAAAGATTAAACCTTATCAGAAGAAGGAGAAGACACCTTGGCTTGGAGCTCAGCAATCCTGTCTTGAAGAAAAATCCTCTGAGCTTGAAGAAGAACCATCTGACTCTCAAGCATAGCTAGCTGATCATCAACAGCTCTGACGGCCATCTGAAACACCAACATGTCATCCTGGAGGTCTTGAACAGAAGCTTGTGGTGGAGAAGTTCTTTTCTTGGCTGTTTTTGATACAGATGGTGAAGAAGAGGACGACATAGAGGAGACTGAAGGAAGGACAGTCAGGTCATCAATTTTGCTGGCAATAGACTTGGTTGTGAAGCTGATCAAGTCACAGGATACTGGAAGCTCAGAAGATGCTGGAACAATCCCTTGTGAGAAGAGAATCATGGAAACGAGAGACGCATGCGACAGAGCAGAGCAGTATGAGGTGCTGATGATTCTGCTAGAGACAGGATGGAATCAAAGATGAGGCGACCCAAGTTGAAGGACTTCTTAGTCCCTGCAGCAAACAACAATTTGCACATAGCCTTCGTAACAATAGACATGTTGGATGTTGGCAACCAGTTACGAGTAGCAATGCGATAAAGCATATAGAACTTAGCAGTCAGTGCAGACGAAGGGAAAGAAACAGACTTAGGCCAACACGAAAATTGCCCACCAGTGACAGTCAGGATGAACAAGTCATAGTCGTCACCAACAGAAGCACCATAAGAAGGAAGACTTTGACCACACAGCCATTTGAGCAGTTTATTGATGATATCAGGGGAGAATGGAATAACCTTCCCACGAACAAAAGTCTTAAAACCCCATTTAGAAGAAGAATCAGCAGTGGATTTGAAAAGGTTGCAATAAAACTCTCGAACCATAACAGGATAGTAGGTCTTAAAACAACTGGCGGCTTGGAACAAGTCAATATCCTTGAGAAATACAAGAAAGTGGGTATGTTTAAAAGAAGAGATAGCAAGCGACTTTTCTCCAAAAATGGATCTATCAGAGTAGACTGCCCATCTATCCTGGCAAGACTTATCAAAAAATTGAATAGAAATAGCTTCAGAGGCAAAACCAGCAGTGGGAGAGAAGGAACCAGACCCTCTTGATAACTTTGGAGACTTAGATGGAGAAACCCTGCAGGATGTGGAAGAGGCTTTACGCTTGAGAGACCCAGATCTAGTCTTGCGAGGATGGATAACAAAAGGATCCACACTGGGATCATCAGACACATTGGGAGCTTCTTCTTGAGAACATTCATCAGATCTGGCATAAGATTCAACATTAGGCAAATGTGTAACATTTTCACCCAAAGATGTGACCTGTTCAGGAGGAGCAATACTCTCTTCAGCTGGTGCGGAGGGATTCAGAACTGGAGTAGGCTCAACATCAGCTGTAGATGCATTAGTGGAAAGTTCTCTGACGACCTCAACCGTCTCATTTTCAGAAACCAACTTATTAGCACTCTCATCCATTAAGTGAAAAACATCATGGGCATCACCATGAGAATCTGAAACCCCAGCATTAGCCGTATCAGAAGCGTCTGGATACGATGACCCTTCACCATTCTTTAGACCATCATCATCAGCTGATGAAGACTTTGAGTCAGAATCATCCAACACTACAATCTCAGAGATTTTTACAGAAGACTTAGGGGGATTCCAAGATTTTAGAACAATCAAATCATCAAAAGGCACCCTCACACTCAGCAACTTCCCTTTCACATCTTTAAGATGAACAGTACCAAAACGTGTATTGGATAAATCCATCCAAGGAATGTCCAATTTGCGATCAGTTCGACGAAGAAACCAAAACCAATCTTCCACAGTGACAGGAGGAGGAAACGATTCATCTTCTTCAGAGAACGGAATTTGAGAAGAAGAGCGACAGCAAGAATCAACAGAGATTGGGGAAAAGAGAACCATAACCAAATTCAAAGCAGCTCCTGATTGCATGTGGTCGGATGACAATGTAGATGATGATGAAGACAAGATTCCAGCAGACGATGCACTAGAAGATCGTGGAACACCACCTTTCCGTTTGAAATGAGAGGAAGCAGTAGAAACAGGAACCTGGCGAGATGAAGCAGCTTGGTGAGCAGACCGACGAGGATTTGTGGAGGATCTTTCATTCTGAGTACGACCCATTACAGAAATGGCAAGAATTTCTTTAACAAAGAACCAAGAACCAAGAACCCTAGGTACGCACAGACCCTCCCTTCTCAAAAATATTTCTTCTTGAAGAGATCTAAGGAGGTGAAGAGAACTCCGAAAACCAAGAAAGAGAAATAAATGCCGAGGTAATAACGGAAAGACAAAAATGACAAAAGTACCCAGGACACTTTTAGAGTTGCAACATAATGTTCAACATTATGTTTAACATTATGTGCAACAATAAGTCCAACATTCAGATACGACACAGCCCAAGAGCTTGTCGTAACTCCTCAAATCTGTAAGAATCCAAGGGTTTAGTAAAAATGTCAGCCAACTGACTGGTAGTATCTATATACTCCAAAATGAGAATCTTCTTTTCAACCAGCTCACGGATGAAATGATGCCGAATGTCAATATGTTTAGTCCTTGAATGTTGAACAGGATTCTTTGATATGTTTATCGCACTTTGGTTGTCACATAGAACAGTCAAAATGTCTTGATCAACACCATAGTCTGTCAACATTTGTTTCATCCACAGGAGTTGAGTACAACAACTCCCTGTCGCAATGTATTCTGCCTCAGCTGTTGACAACGAAATCGAATTTTGCTTTTTACTGTACTAAGAGACTAAGTTGTTTCTGACATAAAAACATCCTCCGGTGGTACTCTTCCGGTCATCAGCATTACCTGCCCAGTCTGCATCACTATATCCTGATAAGAGAGTGCTGGTATCTTTGGAGTACCAGATGCCATAGTCAGCTGTTCCACTTATGTACCTGATTATACGTTTAACAGCCGTGATGTGTGATTCCTTAGGACATGCCTGATAACGAGCACACACTCCAACACTAAACTGATATCAGGTCTACTTGCTGTCAAGTACAACAAGCTACCTATCATGCTCCTGTACAAGGTAACCTCTACTTGTTTTCCACCATCATCTTTAGAGAGCTTCTCTGTAGAACCCATAGGAGTGCGAACTTGACGTGCTTTCTCAAGACCGAATATTTTGACAAGATTCTTTGCATATTTACTTTGAGATATGAACAGCCCATCACTAGTTTGTTTAACTTGGAGACCAAGAAACATATGTAACTCACCGACCATACTCATTTCAAATTC
This sequence comes from Scilla litardierei, assembly GCA_030789695.1. NCBI lineage: Eukaryota > Viridiplantae > Streptophyta > Magnoliopsida > Asparagales > Asparagaceae > Scilla > Scilla litardierei. Next base: position 216,506,445 of record CM061141.1, on the reverse strand, counting down.
TTTTTGCATAAGATCTATAAACTCACTTACTAGCTGAGAAGACGTAGATCCAAACACTATGTCATCAACATAAATCTGAGCAATAATGATAGCTGATCTGGTTCTCTGAACAAACAGCGTCTTGTCAGCTCCACCTCGTTCATACCCCTTTTTAAGAAGATATCTAGTCAGACGCTCATACCAAGCTCTAGGAGCTTGCTTGAGACCATAAAGTGCTTTCTTCAGCCGATAAACATGACCAGGTAGGAAAGGATCTTCAAATCCCTTTGGCTGCTCGACATAAACCTCCTCATTTAAAATCCCATTTAGAAAGGCGCTTTTCACGTCCATTTGATGAAGCTTGAAGTTGAAACTGCATGCCACAGCGAGAAGAAGCCTAATAGATTCCAAGCGAGCCACCGGAGCAAAGGTTTCATCAAAATCAACTCCTTCGATTTGTGTGTATCCCTGAGCAACCAGTCGAGCTTTGTTACGTGTGACATTTCCTCTTTCATCTGTTTTATTCTTGAAAATCCACTTGGTGCCTATGACGTTCATCCCTTTAGGTCTCTCAACAAGACTCCACACGTCATTACGCTGAAATTGATTCAGCTCCTCTTGCATAGCCATCACCCAGAACTCATCCAGTAATGCCTCTTTAACATTCTTGGGTTCAAGACTAGACAAAAAACAAGTATAACCAGCAAGATCACGATAATTTACCTGACTGGTGCCTCTGGTACGAAGGCCATCTTCAACATTCCCAATGACAAGCTCTGGGGGATGATTTCGAATGACTTTAGTTATTCCACGTGAGGGTTGAGCTTCATTCTCATCAGATAGCGATTCTCCAACAGAAGTCGTTCCATGAGAAATACCATTCTGACCAGTGTTATCAGATGTTGAATCAAATGTTGTAACATTTTGTTCAACATTTTGTTCAACATTTTCATCTTCCTCATTAATCTCTTATTGTGGCCCAGCCCCTACATCACCTTGCTCGAAGTCATCAACGACAACATTGATGGACTCCATCAAGACATTAGTGCGATGGTTTAGAACCTGGAAAGCACGACTCGTAGTAGAATATCCAAGAAATGTCCCTTTATCACTCTTAGCATCGAATTTTCCCTTCGAAGTCCGATCCTGCAAGATGTAACATTTGCTACCAAAAACATGAAAATAAGAGACATTTGGTTTCCTACCTTTCCAGATCTCGTAAGTAGTTTACTCCGTTCTGGGTCTCAGATATACTCTATTTATGGTGTAGCAGGCAGTATTGATTGCTTCGGCCCACCATTTTGTACTGATTCTTCTAGCGTTTAACATCACACGAGCCATCTCATGTAGAGTCCGATTCTTCCTCTCAACAATACCATTCTGTTGAGGAGTCTTAGGTGCAGAAAACTCATGTCGTATTCCCTCTGCCTCACAGAAATCAGCAAACAAGTGGTTTTCGAACTCCTTACCGTGATCACTGCGAATACGTATAATCTTTCCAATAGTAGCTCCCCTCTCTGTCTGAAGGCGAATGCAAAGCTTCTTGAAGGCATTGAATGCGTCTGACTTTTCTTTGAGAAAATCTACACAAGTGAAACGAGAAAAGTCATCAACACAAACAAAAATGTACTTCTTACCTCCCATGCTGACTTCCGTTGTGGGTCCTATCAGATCCATGTGCAGTAACTCCATATTCTTCGAGGTGGTGATGATCTGAAGTTGTTTATGATTGGTTCTCTTCTGTTTTCCTAGCTTACAAGAACCACAGACCCCTTCAACTTTCTTGGAAAGAACAGGTATCCCACGAACGGCTCTGACTTTGGTAATTTCAATCAAAGTTTTGTAGTTCACATGACCAAGTTTTTGGTGCCATTGTTCGGCAACTTCAGCACTGGCTGTGAGACATCTATTTGCTTCCTGCAGAAGATAACAGGTGTCAGCCGATCGTTTTCCAGTAAGAATGTTGACCCCAGCTTTATTTAGCACAAGACACTCATCCTTAGTAAACTGAACAAACAGTCCTTGATCACATAATTGGCTTATACTAATCAAGTTAGCCTTTAAGTCTTGGACATGCATGACATCCTTCAGAGTAACAGATTCAGTCATCTTCAGCTCTCCCTTCCCAATGACTTTGCTTCTCTGGCCGTCACCAAAAGTAACGTGACCTTTATTTCCTGTAGTGTACTCTGATAAAAGACCCCGGTTTCCTGTCATATGTCGAGAACAGCCGCTGTCAAAATACCAAGTGTTTTCCGAAAATGCACTCATAGAAGTGTAAGCAACTAGGCTGTGAACTCTTGTCTTTCTTATCCATCTCTTAATGATCCTTTTATCTGAATGTCCCTCATTTCTTCCTTCATGTTGATGTCTCATCCGTCTGAAACAACTGCTCTCAGTGTGACCTCTGCATTGACAGTAATTACAAATCAAGGGTCTGAAAGTAGTGCTCTTTTTGTGTTCACCTTTTTGACTCCCTTGCTTGAATCGTCTGTTAATCATCTGATTCTTGACAGGTTGACAATGAACTTCATTGCTTATCTGAAGATAACCTCCTCTATTGAAACCTACTCCCGTACGATCTCCGGAGACTTTCCCCATGCTTAGAATATCATCAAGCTTGGTTTTACCAGAGTTCCATTTGTTAAGAACACTTTCTGCCTTTTCAGCTCTAAGAAGTGTTCTTCTGAGTTGACCTTCCAGATTTCTGAAGTCTTGCTTGATCTTGCCTAGTTGAGTTATAGCCTCTTCTCTTTCACCTTTTAGTCTAGTGTTCTCACACTTCAAGAGTTTGTTTATCTCACAGATCTTTAACAAATTAACAAACATGGTTTGATATGCGGACCGAATATCAACTTCGTCAACTTTCTTTTCATCACCCGTATCAGATATAGAATCACTGTCTGATGTTGCACTAAATGTTATAACATTTTTCTTGACATTCTTATCTTTTTCTTTCAACATGGTGCGAACGGAGCCCACACTATGTCCAACATTGCTAGTTGTGTCATCAGTACACTGATCACTCATGATGGCCATAAAAGCAACATAGTTGCTGACAATATCCTCGTCACCAGTGCATTCTTCAGACTCATCATCACTCCAGGAGCTTGCTAGAGATTTTCCTTTTTGTTTCTTTATGGTGTTAGCACATTCTGCATGTATATGTCCAAAACCTTCACATTCTCTGCATTGAATTCCTTTGCCTCTACCCTTTGTTTCAAACTTCTGTATGGGTCGATTGTTACCTCTAACTGCAGGAGAGAGATTTGTACGAGCTTCTTTGTTAATGTTTCTGAAATTCTGACCTCTACTTCCTATTTTCCTCATCATTTTACTAAAGTTCTTGGTTAGAAGTGCTATGTCATCTTCAAAATCAGTACCATCTCCTTCATGCGAAGCATCAGCAGTTTCCACTTTTAGAGCCACACCTTTCTCCCTTTTATTTTGCTTCAAGTTCATCTCAAAAGTTTGAAGAGATCCCATCAATTCATCCAATCTCATATTAGAAGTATTCCTAACTTCTTCTATAGCAGCTATTTTGGCTGAAATTTTTTCAGGTAGAGATCTCAGGGTTTTCTCAACTAATTTCTTTTGAGAATACTTCTTTCCCAATTGAAAAGCTTGATTAGCTATGTCACGAAGTCTTCCATTGAATTCAGCCACAGATTCGTCATCATTCATCCTAAGGTTTTCAAACTGAGAAGCCAAAATTTGAAGTTTAGAAGCTCTTACAGTGCTTGTCCCTTCATGTATGTTTTGAAGGATATCCCATGCTTCTTTAGCAACTTCGCAGGTAGAGATCAACTTGAACTGTTCTTCGTCAACAGCAGTGAAAATTGCATTCAAGGCTTTAGAATTTCCCAGAGCCGCGCGTTCTTCTTCGATACTCCAATCTTGGGCTGACTTGAGAGATTCATTTCCCTTCTTGTCGTCAACGGTAGGAGGAGTCCAGCCTTCCATAGTGGCCACCCATGCCTTCTCATCAAGTGATTTGATAAAAGCGCACATCCGAGACTTCCAATACGTATAATTGGTGCCAGTGAGAAGTGGAGGTCGAGTCACAGAAGTTCCCTCCTTCGTGTTCATGATTGACGTACTTTGACAGCAGAATCACACCCTCTTTGACAAGCAAAGAATGCGGATGACCTGCTCTGATACCAATTGATTTTAGTACGCAATCCTAATTAGTGAACACATAGAGATAATGACAATCAACACATCACAACACATGGTCATTGGTAACGCAGTTCGGTGCGCACACCTACATCTGCGGGGCCCCACCCAGAAAATCAAATTACTTCACTATATAGTATGTAAAATACAGACATCAAAACTGAATGATATTAGAGGAAATACACTCCCCCTCAATACATACTACACGAGTTGATCGCAATCAACTCCTTGGAGTAAATTGCGCAAGCTCCCCTTGCGAGTAAGATCCCCTTGCAGTACTCACCAGGATCAACTCGCTTGATCCTCTACGTCGTAGATGTGCGCCTCTTCCCGGAGCTTTTAAGATCACCTTTTCCCAAAGCCGATCAACACCTTACAAAAGCGGTAACTTCCACACATCAACTTACCACTTTTTATGTAACCTCTTCAAGGTAGTTAAGCTGTTAAAAACAGCACGAGCACAGGTAAAATCGCTGAGGATTTTCTCAACCATTCCGAGAGAAACTTCAGCAGCCAAGAAGGTCTTGAAACAGAACAGAATAATCTCAACAACTCAACAATCGGCTTCAACATCTATAACCGATGAGATCTGCAAGACCCTTATAACAAGAGTGAACCGAAGAGAGAAGATCTGCATCTGTTCAATAGATAAGAGAGAACTTCCAATAGCACCAAATATATAACTGTAAGACCCTTATCTATAATAAGAGATCTTTGATGATAAGAGCAGGTGACGAAAAACAAAAACGTTGAACAAACACGTTCAACATTTTACTCAACATATTGTTTAACATTCCACCAGAACCATTGTGCCACAATAGACAAATAAAATACTTAACATGACTTAATCGATTGCTCGCATGTCATGGTTGACATTACTCAAACTGTACTGAATGGCTACCTTTTTGATCTGGAGAAAGTTCTTGACAGAGCTCCTAGAGAGCTTCTGTGATGTGTGTTGATGCACATAATCTTGTTGGGCCGAGCCACATTGACGAGTATTCTCGCAACAGATTGAGCCTGGACACGCTGGTTTTGCCGGACTGAGAGTGGAGATCATATGCTAAACGTCTAAAGCCGATATAAAGCTCATCAACCTCACCGGAGGGGGTTGGCAATCCAATCAGACTCTGATGCTTAAGTTTGCGATAAGCAGATGAAGGAGGGGGTTGTTGTTTTTTGCGATTCAAGCCTCATGTGAAAAGTTTCCCAGGTGACTCGGTCGAGTAGCTTGCTACTCGACCGAGCTGCATCTGCAGCTGAAAACAGAGAGCTGTGGTGGTTTTTCCCACGACTCGGTCAACCTATTACTTGGTCGAGTAGGATGCTACTCGGTTGAGTATCGTGCTACTCGGTCGAGCTGTCAGAAGGATTTTGAAGATTGCCGAAACCCGAGAGCTTACTGTTTGGAGAGAGCTCTGTAGGGAATACTGACTCGGGCCGAGTAGCTATAATACTCGACCGAGTCGACTCGACTCCACCCAGCGGCGGAAGCAGCGCATGTCAGCTCGGTCGAGCAACTCGGGCTGTCGACCGACTCGGGCCGAGCCGCACGGGCCCATCCTGTTGGATATGGATGACATAAATACACCCATGAGGGGATGTATGAGGGTATACGGACCTCAGATTTCGCGTGCACGATGGCGTGCGCGAAGGGAACCTTTTCTCGTGTGAAAAGGACCACTCGATAAGTGGAAAAAGCCACTCGATAAGTGAAAAAAGCCACTTTATAAGTGCAAAATGGCACTTGATAAGTGGATAAAGAAGAAGATAAATGAATGTGCTAATATAGGCTAATAAGCTTATAATTGGTTATTTCCTACAATAACCACCCCTAAAGCCTATAAATAGGACCCAAGGGTAAGGCATTCATTCACACTTTCCATGCCATAAGTTTGCATAAGGCATCCTTATGTTCTTCTTCTCCCTTCCATTAAAATCCTCTTCTAGTTAGAGATTTAGGCGGTGAAACTCTACTTCGATCCTCTGTGACGAAGTATCAACCGTTGTGGCGAATCCGAGGGCAAAGTTCAGAGACTACGGTGCCGCGTACGTAAATGTAAGTCTCTACTTTATTTTGATCCTAACAATGTTGTTTTGACAGGATCCCACATTGGTATCAGAGCCATACGGATTCGCTCCGGTCAGACCGTCGCCCCGTCGAAACTATGAACGAGTCGTTGTCTTTTTCACGAATGAGTATCCTACCATTATGGATATGGTAGGAACGCTTCGTGATGGAGAGAACGCAGCGGTTGTTCTTTTCACGTTAGGGTCTCCTACCATTACGAATATGGCAGGAACTCTCCGTGACGGGAAGAACCGACCGTTCATATCGTCAAACTCGCTCTCTTCATGGATGCTGAGTCTCCATTCATAGGGAATGGGCGCTCTCTTCATGTGGAGCGCGTAGTTTACGAATTTTTGAAGTGGGTTATTTTTTTGGCACACGGCCATTGGAGGATAACTACTTCCTCGACGAACGGGTGCTTCACCGGAGAAGAAGATGGTGGTTATTCCCATCGAGGAAGATGAATTTTTGGTGCATGAAATCTATAGCCAAATGGGCAATGGAGGCAATGCATTCCCCCTCCCCATGCGGAGGGGGTTGGCTACGGCCAATGACGACGAACACCACCACGGCCACCCCCCTCCGGTGGGGGTGTGCGGCCAACCCCGTGAATGGGGGAGGCCGGCCATGGCCAAAGGGCCATGGCCGGCCAAGGCCAAAATGGCCATGGTCGGCCTCTGGCCGAGGCCAGGCCAGAGTGGCCTGGCCGGCCTCTGGCTGAGGCCAGGCCAGGCCAAGGGGCCTGGCCGGCCTCTGGCCGAGGCCAGGCCTGGCAAGAGTCGCCTGGCCGGCCTCTGGCCGAGGCTAGACCAGTGGCCTGGCCGGCCCTGGCATTTGCCAGGGCTGCCACTGGCCGGCCCTAGGCCAGCCTCGGCCAGGGCAGAGGCCCTGGCCGGGGGTGGAGGGTGCCAGAACTATTGGTCGGCATTGGTCGACCAATTCGGGTTTTTTGGTCGACGAATTCAGTCGGAGGCCTTGCCAGTAATTTCGGCCCCGGCAATCTGCAAGGCTAGCCCATACGGGGCCGACGCAGTCATTTGCGACAAAATTCTCCTATAAGGGGGGAAGCACCTGGATCCATACGGGAGCCGGCGACAATTGCTTGCAGAAAAATCACACAAAGGTGGGGATCCGACCTTGGCACGACAACGGCTTAAACCCGGTAATGGCCAGGGATTGCCGAATATTTCACTAGTATCATAAGGGTACTATGTTGAAATATATTTTTTTTTGAAAGATACGTTTTCATACGTTTTGAAAAATACATTTTCAAAAACGCTTTTTCCGCTGCGAAGTACTATAAGAGTACGATTATTTGATAAAGTGATGGGGAAATATTGAAAGTTGCTCTAGATGGTGATTGGAAACGTAGTGACTTTTCCGATTCTAGAGTAACATCTTCAATATTTTTCGAAAGTAACTTATCAAATTATGAATATCATTCCAAGTGGGAGTTGATTTTAGAACTATCCATATGGGATATTCTATTATCATTTCAAGTGGGAATTATATCTGAAAAATACGTTTTCAAACTCATTTTTCCGCTGCTAGTACTATAAGAGTACTATTGTTTGATAAGTGATGGGGGAATAGTGAAGGTTGTTCTAGATGGTGATTGGAATCGTAGAGACCTTTTCGATTCTAGAACAACATCTTCAATATTTTTCGAAAGTAACTTATCAAATATAATATAATTCCAAGTGGGATTTGAATTTTTAGAACTATCCAAATGGGATATTCTATTATCATTTCAAGTGGGAGTTATATTTTAAGAATTTTTATGCAATGTTTTGATCAAACCTTCGGTTTTGTGTCTTTTGCAGCATTTTAAAAGTAAAATGTCTTCCGCTTCAAAGAATATCGTCGCTGAGTTAAACAGAGGTGAAAAACTCAACGGCGATAATTACAAACTTTGGTCCATCAAGATACAATACGTTTTAGAGGAGCAAGAAGTGTTCGAAACTCTAAAGAACGTAATGATTGAACCCAAGTTGGGCACTACGGCCCAACACAGACGAGACAAGGAAGCTTTTGATGCTTGGTCTCGGAAGAACAAGATAGCACGCATTACATTATTAAGCAGTATGGCTGATGACATAATGCGAATCTTCCGAGAACATGACCTAGCCATGGACATATGGTCCAAGCTAGAAGAGAAGTTCGGTGGCACATCGGTGTCCAAACTTCGCGCCTTAACTATAAGGTTCGATTCATATAAGAAATGTCCAGATCATTCCATGGGGAAACATCTGCGACATATGGCGAATCTTATCTCGGAGTTAAAGGACGCAGGTCATGTGCTCACTGATGAGCAACAAATCCAAGCAGTCATACGTTCCCTACCAAATGGGTGGGACCAAATGAAGATGCATCTCACTCACAATGAGAGCATCAAGACTTTCAGCGATGTTTCTAAGCACCTCGAATTAGAGGAAGAGCGGCTTGCGGCTGCCAAGCCAAGTGCAGAAGTGCACATAGTTGCTAGTTCCTCACACGGGGGAAAGAAACGGAAAGATCGTTCAAAGTTCACTAATGAACGTAATAAACAACCTGAGTCTACCAAGAAACCCAAACATAAGAGTGGGCACAAGAAATGGCACAAGAAGAAAGACTTGAAGAGGATCAAGTGCTTCAAGTGCAACAAGTTCGGTCACTATGCTCGTTCGTGTACGAGTGGAAGTGACGAGGTAACTTGTAATACTAGTTACATATGTGTTTCTAGTTCAATATTTCTTGGGGAATCTAATCCATTTTGGATAATTGATTCAGGTGCCACCGACCACATAGCAAGGGACAGACGGTCCTTCGTGGAGTATCACCGGATACCCCAAGGAATGAAGTGGATGAATGTAGGAAACAACACACGTGTTGAAGTGAAAGGCGTTGGGACTCGCAAGCTAGTCTTGGACAACGACCGCACTCGCCTACTTCATGATGTTCTCTTCATTCCATATATTCAAAGGAATATTAAAACTGTGGTCAATTTAATGGGTCTTGGTTATAGTTGGTTCCTTCATGATTGTAATATGGACCTATTTTGTAATAATTCCTTAATTGGCACAGGGTATGTTTTCAAAGGATTTATTTTAATAAGTACAATGTATGATTCCTCATGTAATGAATAATGAAAAGTTCCTTGTGACAAATTCTTTGACTAATGAGTCTAATATAATTTGTTGGCACACAAGGCTTGGTCATATTGGACCAACGCGTATGGATAGACTTGCCAAACGTGGCCTTCTATCCAATGTTTCAAAGGTCGAAATGTCGACCTGCGAACATTGCCTTGTGAGGAAATCTTGTCGCAAGCCGTTTGGAACCGGCACAAGGGCCGATGTTCCATTACAGCTTATCCATTCGGACATATGTGGTCCGATGAATGTCAAGAAAAAACGCGAGAAGTCCTATTTCATCACTTTTATTGATGATTTCACCCGATTCGGACATATCTATTTGATATCCCACAAAAGTGAAGCATTGGCTTGCTTTAAAAAATATATGAGTTTAGTGGAGAATCAATTAGATCGCAAGATTAAGGTCTTGCGAACCGATAGGGGCGGTGAATATCAATCAACAAGTTTTAAGGAACTTTGTGATGAAAAAGGCATAGTACATCAGGTAACTATGCCTTATACTTCTCAACAAAACGGTGTTGCAGAAAGGAGAAATAGGACTTTAATGGAAATGGTCCGTTCAATGATGGCGCAAGCTAACTTGCCAATCACCTTCTGGGGTGATGCATTATTGACGGCCGCTTTCATTTTAAACCGCGTACCCTCGAAATCAGTTAGCTCCACTCCTTATGAGTTGTGGAACCAAAGGTCTCCTGACTTAAACATTTTGAAACCTTGGGGTTGTGCATCCAACGCACATATTTTCTCCCATAAGTATGGCAAACTTGGGCCAAGGGGAAGGAAATGTATCTTTATACGATACACAGAAAACTCCAAAGGTTATGTTTTTGTTAGTCAGGAAGACAATGGTGGGCTAATTGAGTTTGAGTCGAGGGATGTCACTTTCTTGGAAAAACGAGTTTCCAAGACAGGGCGAGATAAGTCAGGACTTATCTCTATTTGAGATTTATGATCAAGAAGGATTACCTCATTCGAGTGGGAGAATTCTTGGTGAAAACGAAAATACGTTTCAACCTTCACCAATGGATTATAGAATGACGATTATCATATTCCATACGGGAATAATGATCCAAGTGGGAGCAATTCTAACGACATTCCAAGTGGGAGTGATATTAGAATTGATCTAAATTCGAGTCAACAAGGACTTGAAGAATCTCAAATACGACGTAGTAGTCGTACAAGGTTGGATCCTCTAAGATTTGAGGATGAATTTCCGCAAACCTTTATGACTTTACTACAAGAAGATGACGAGCCTGCTACTTTCAAACAGGCCGTATCTTGCCCTGCTAAAGACAAATGGATTGAAGCGATGCAAGAGGAGTTAGAATCCATGAAAGTTAACCGAGTCTGGGACTTAGTTAACTTACCCAGAGGACATAGAGCTATTGGGAACAAATGGGTTCTCAAGATCAAGCATAAGGCTGATGGCTCTATTGATAGATATAAAGCTCGCCTTGTCGCGAAAGGTTTTACGCAACAGGAAGGGATAGACTACAAAGAGACCTTCTCACCTGTTGTGTGTTTTACCTCGATTCGCCTGATTCTGGCAATGGTAGCTTGCTTAGACCTCGAATTACATCAAATGGATGTAAAGACTGCCTTTCTCAATGGAGAATTGGACGAGGAGATCTATATGGAACAACCAACAGGGTTTGTAAAAGAAGGAAACGAACATAAGGTTTGTAAACTTCATAAATCCATATATGGTCTTAAACAATCCTCGAGGCAATGGTATATACGATTTCAAGAAGTTGTCTTATCAAATGGGTTTTCCATGCTTGATGAAGATAACTGCGTATATATCAAGAGGATTAAGAGCAAGTACCTTATTATGTCTCTATATGTAGATGGCATTTTAATAGCCGGAAATGACAAGGGTTTTGTGATGGATATCAAGGCTTGGCTTTCATCAGTTTTTGATATGAAAGACATGGGAGAAGCCGCATATATCCTTGGAGTTAAGATTTCATGGAATCGTTCGAAGAAACTTCTTTCTCTTTCACAGGAGACTTATATAAAGAAGGTTTTAGAACGTTTTAATATGCAGGACTGCAAGTCCATTGATACTCCTATAAAGCAAGTGCGACAATTTATGTCTGAAATCATGTCCAAAGAACCAAAAGGAAAAGGAAATTATGGAAAAAGTTCCATATTCCAGTGCAGTTGGTAGTCTTATAAACGCTAAGATGAGTACAAGACCGGACATCTGTTTTGCCGTTGGAATGGTAAGTCGTTACCAATCCAACTCAGGGCAAGAACACTGGAAAGCGGTTAAGAGGATAATGCAGTATCTTAAAGGAACTGCAGACTTGCAAAAGACTATGATAAGAGCAAGAAGGTAGACATAAGGTACATATCTACGCATGAGATGATAGCGGATCCGCTTACGAAGGCGATCCCTAGAGATGTGTTTTACAAACACTTATCATCTCAAGGATTGCGTAAGAGCTGAGTTGTACCAATATAAATTCACATGTCTGTAAATGATCAAATTTAAGAATAAGTTCTTTTTTCAAACATTGCATATGAATTTCTTGAGAAATGTTTGTGTACATTTTTTGAAATCTCAGCTATACTTTCTAGTATGTCGGGCAGATTGAGGTTGGCTCTCTCACATGAGCAACCGCCTTATTCTATCAGACGGATAGAATAGAGATGAGACCTGTTTGAAGTCAAAATCATCAGACGGATGATTTAGAGTCATGACTTAAACAAAATGGTCGCATGAAAGATCTGCATCATATGGATGCTTACAGAAGATCTAAGAGGATTTTGAAATCCTATCTGTCTAAATGCGGGATGTGAGTCCAAAGGATTATCTGAGTAGAAAAAAGGGACTCAAAGTCAGACATTGTGGTGTCTGATCATCATCCTTACAACATCATTGAGACATACACTCCCTGGGAAAGGAGCGATGTTGTAATACGTATTCATACTACGTATGCATTTTTGACCATTGGGTTAGAATAGTAAATAAGTTTACTATTATGTGAGACCCAAAGACCACATGGGTCTAACTCGTTACCCTTATGGACTCTAATTGGTTCCTTAAGATTTGACTGGGTGATTGCTATCTTAGCATGTTGCTTATGGACTATGGTTAATTCGGTCCGGCGGGGCATGTTAGAAAAGCGAGTCAAGTCAAGATCGAAAGGATCGCAAGAAGAGGAAGATTAAATTCGCATTCACATTTGGACTTTAAAGATTCATAGCTGGCCAGCCAATTGTAATCCAGATGGGATTCAATTGTTGAATATAAAGTATAAGAAATGTGAAGAAATAAATCTAGGGTAAAGCATGCGTTGATCTACTCAACTTTGCTCCTCGAGGAGTGTTGTGTATCTCTAACAAGTGCACAACAGCGGACTCTATGCGCATGATGGTCACACGGCCTATTTCTCGGTATGACAAACAGAAGAGTTAAAGGAAAATATGTTTCCTTACAATCCCCTCAAGTGTCAGTGGGAGATGTTGGATATGGACGACATAAATACACCCATGAGGGGATGTATGAGGGTATACGGACCTCAGATTTCGCGTGCACGAAGGCGTGCGCGAAGGGAACCTTTTCTCGTGTGAAAAGGACCACTCGATAAGTGGAAAAAGCCACTCGATAAGTGAAAAAAGCCACTTTATAAGTGCAAAATGGCACTTGATAAGTGGATAAAGAAGAAGATAAATGAATGTGCTAATATAGGCTAATAAGCTTATAATTGGTTATTTCCTACAATAACCACCCCTAAAGCCTATAAATAGGACCCAAGGGTAAGGCATTCATTCACACTTTCCATGCCATAAGTTTGCATAAGGCATCCTTATGTTCTTCTTCTCCCTTCAATTAAAATCCTCTTCTAGTTAGAGATTTAGGCGGTGAAACTCTGCTTCGATCCTCTGTGATGAAGTATCGACCGTTGTGGCGAATCCGAGGGCAAAGTTCAGAGACTACGGTGTCGCGTATGCAAATGTAAGTCTCTACTTTATTTCGATCCTAACAACGCTGTTTTGACAGGATCCCACACATCCAAGAGAAGGAGCGGCCAGATCTTGTTTTATCATGTTTTGGGGGATTGTATTTAATCCTAACTATTGTTTTAGCCTAGGTTAAGCCTCTATTGGATTAAGAGATTTTTGGAAAGCCTCTAGCTACCCCCTTGGAGATTATTTAGGGTTTTAGAGTTCTTGCCTTTTCTATTCCTACATTGTTTTCATCTTCCTTGAGTGGATTAGTGAGGGCTTGTGCGGTTTGGCAAGTTATTACTCACGTGAGAGGAAGCTAGATTTGTAACCCTAGTTTGTGGATCTCTCTGATAGTAGAATCGTCTCGGATTGCAGGATGTATGTTATTTACAACCGAACCAGTGCAAATTCTCTTGTGTATGTGATTGATTGTTTTATTGTTTTGATTCGTTTGCTAATTTCTATTGCAAGATCATATTGGGATTTTGTTGGATGAATTGGGTTCGTTGCTAGCCCTAGATTTCTGATCAACTTTTAGGGTTGCTATTTTACGCATGGATCCCAAGGGCGTCCGCTTGCGCTGGTGGTTTATTTCCCAACAAGTGGTATCAGAGCTTGTGGTTTTATTGCAAAGGAAGTTAGTGGCGAAGGAAAGATGGTGTCTTTAGCAACATTGAACATTGAGAAGTTCACCGGCCGGAATGATTTTCGGATTTGGCATACGAAGGTGAAGAATGTTCGTATGTAGACGAGATGTTATCAGATCGTATTCGATGTATCGAATATCGATAAGGAGGTGAAGAAAAAGGCGGAGATGGAGAGGAAGGCATACAGCGCGATTCAGCTGTCGTTATCAAATAATGTTCTGAGGGAAGTCTTAGATGAGGCTACGACATCTGATATGTGGAAGAAACTTGTGGGACTATATATGAAGAAATCATTCACGAGTCGCTTATATTTTCTTCAGCAGCTGTATACTCTCAAGATGAAGTCTGGATCAGCGATGAAGGATCATATGGATGAATTGAACAGGATTGTGATGGAGTTGCGTGGTATGGATGTGAAGATTGAGGATGAACAACAGCAGTTGTCTTGCTTTGTTCATTTTCGAAGGAGTTTAATCAGTTTGTTTGCTCGATGATTTATAACCGAACTACTCTCACTGTGGAAGAGGTGAAGGCATCGCTTCGTACAGAGCAGCTATGTGGCAAGGTTCAAGGTAGAGATTATGTGAGTAACCGCAAGAAGGCATTGCATGTGATGGGTCGACCGAAAAGGAGAGGAGGCTTCAAGAAGAACAATGACCGCTCCAAGTCGAGACATTTGCAGGATAGGTTTGCGAAATCACATGTTACAATTGCCAGAAGAATGGTCATTATTCGAGCCATTGCCTTAACAAGGTTAAGAAGAAAGGCAAGGAAACCGAGAAGGATTCCGGTTCGGCTTCTTTAGGGATTGATGGTGAGCAGCTCTATGATGAAGGTAGAGTTACCGAGATGTTTGCCGCAGATATTGCAGGAGAAGCAAATTTGGCATGGTTCATAGACAGTGAATGCTCGTACCATATGACTCCTTATAGGAGTTGGTTCTCGACTTACCGTTCCAAGGAGTATCGGGGTTCAATTCTCATGGGAAATAATGCAGTGTGTAAAACTGCTGGTATTGGAACCGTTCGGATATATATGCATGACGTCATAGTGCGTACACTTGCTGATGTGAGGTATGTCACAGATCTGCGGAAGAGCCTAATCTCCATAGGCGTATTAGACAATGCTGAATGTAAGTCGGTCTTTGAAAATGACCAACTTCGAGTTTCGAAAGGAGCCATGGTTGTGATGAAGGGAAAGAAGGTGGGAAACCTATATGCCCTTCAAGGTACCACAGTTGAAGGTGAAGCAGACGTAAGCACTACAAGCGCAGTTCCCGGAGATTCGACCAAGTTATGGCATTTTCGCTTGGGTCATCAATGTGACAAGATCCTCGATGTAATTCGAAGAAGAAAGTTGATTGAAGCCTCGAATGAGAGTGTTGAATTCTGCGAATCCTGTGTGTACGGGAAGAAGACAAAGCTGTAGTTCAACACGGGGAAGCATACTAGAAGAGGACCACTTGACTATGTACACACCGATGTGTGGGGACCGTGCCAAGAGCCGTCAAGAGGAGGAGCTAGGTATTTTGTCTTGTTCATTGATGACTACTCTCACAAAGTCTGGATGTACTTAATGAAGTCGAAGGATCAGATTTTTGATATGTTTCGAGAGTGGAAGACCATGGTGGAGAAGCAAACCGGAAGGCACGTGATGGTGCTTAGATCTGACAATGGAGGTGAGTTTACCTCGAGGGAGTTTAAAAATTTCTGCAAACTCCATGGGATCCGCAGACATTTTAGCACACCCATAGATCTGCAGTTGAATGGGGTGGTGGAGTGGATGAATCGTACATTGTTGGAGAGAGTGCGATGTTTGAGGCACTCAGCCGGTTTAGGAAAGGAATTCTGGGGTGAGATACTCACGACTGCTGTGCACATTGTGAACAGAGTTCCTTCAGTAGCAATTGGCTACAAGATCCTTGATGAGATGTGGAGTGGTGAAGTTGTAGATTATTCGTACTTGCATATTGTGGGTTACCCGGCATATGTGCATAAGAGGGGCGACAAGTTGGATCTAAAAGCAAAGAAGTGTATATTCCTTGGATATGGCCACGACATCAAGGGCTATAGTTTTGGGATCTAGAGGGTCAGAAAGCGATAGTGAGCCGACATGTCACTTTTGATGAGGATGCAATGCTTAGGGCGGAGCATTCTCATTCAAAAGATTACACGTCCGCAGAGGTGATTTCGACGGAGAAAGTCAATCTTCCGGTCCAGCCCACTCAACGACCAGGCAAGGAGTTGATGGTCGATGCTCCAGTTGAGGGAGATCAGGAGGTCCATGTTGAGGACCAAGTGCAGACACCCGGTACATCTCAGGTACGCGTTGACACTTATACAGGTGATGATGGAACACAGAGATTGAAGATGGTGAAGACATTGCCAGAAAGATTTGGAGCATGGATTATGCGGGTTATTCTTTCGATGATATAGCAGCTTATGCACTCAACCTAGAGCACTAGGAGGCAGCGACATATGGTGGAGCCATAGTCTCGGGAGATGCCACTCAATGGCAAGGAGTTATGGAGGAGGAGATGGAATCTCGTCACTGGAACGACACTTGGAATTTGGTGTCGTTACCTAGCGAGAAGCGTGCTATTTGTTGTCGTTGGATAAACAAGGTCAAGGAAAGGTTAACTCAAGATGGGAACAATGTCAGGTATAAGGCAAGGTTGGTAGCCAAGGGATTTCCATAAAGGAAGGGAGAAGTCTACAATGAGATATTCTCACCAGTTGTGCGACACACATCGATTAGTGTGTTGTTGGCGCTAGTTGCTAGCATGGACATGGAGTTGGAGCAACTCGATGTGAAGACTGCTTTTCTGCATGGAGACCTTGATGAGGAAATCTATATGCAGCAGCCTGAGGGGTTCAGAGTTGAAGGGAAACAGACCTTGGTGTGCAGGTTGAAGAAATCGTTGTACCGGTTGAAGCAGTCACCCAGGCAGTACAAACGATTCGATAGCTTCATGATGGTAGTAGGCTTCGAGAGGAGCATCAAGGATCAATGTGTGCACGTTCGCACACTTGAGAATGGCTTGAAGGTTTATTTGTTGCTCTATGTGGATGACATGCTAATTGCTTCAAATAGCATGTCTGATGTGAAGAAGCTGAAGGCGAAGCTTGGGCAAGAGTTCGACATGAAGGACTTGTGACCCACTAAGAACATTATCGGTATGGAGATTTTTCGAGATCGGAAGAATCATGAGCTTAGATTGTCACAGAAGGGCTATATTCAGAAAGTGCTAGCACGGTTTGGGATGGATGGTACGAAGCCCGTGACAACACCTTTGGGAGCTCATTTTTAGCGGTCGGCGAGTCAGTCGCTAAGCACCGATGAGGAGATGACTTACATGTCTCTGGTGCCATATGCAAGTGCAGTAGGAAGTTTAATGTACGCAATGGTTTGCATGTGCCTAGATATTGCACAGGCTGTTGGAGTGGTTAGCAAGTTTATGGCTAATCCTGGTAAGGAGCATTGTCATGCAGTCAAGTGGATTTTGAGATATCTGCGAGGCACGGCGAGTGTCGGGATCCTCTATGGGAGAGGAGACAGTAAGGTGCTGACAGGGTACTACGATAGAGATTATGCAGGTAATAGAGACATGCGACAGTCTACCACGGGGTATGTGTTCAGTTTAGGCACTGCAGCAGTATCGTGGAGGTCGGTCTTACAGTCTGTGGTTGTGCTATCGACCACAAAGGCCAAGTTGATTGCAGCAGTTGAAGCTGTGAAGGAGGCCAAGTATTTGAGAAGTCTGCTACGAGATTTGGGGGTGCCACAGAGTTTGTCACATGTGCATTGTGACAACCAAAGTGCCATTCATCTGGCAAAGCACCAGGCATACAGTTCAAGGACGAAGCATATTGAGGTGCGTGATTCCTTCTTGGATTTGGAGAAGAATGAGATAGAGCTTTAGAAGATCCCGACTGATTTGAACCCCACAGACATGTTTACCAAGCCAGTTTCCGTCGTCAAGCTCCAGGTTTGTATGTAGCTGATTTCCTTGTTGGCTTAGGTGGCATCGGAGGCCACATGTTTCGAGACGATCGTGATAATCAGAGAGAGGGTCATGGCGTGCAGCATGGAGATGCAGGAGTCATTGGTGATAAGACTTGAATCAAGGTAGAGTGTTGTTTTTTGTGATTCAAGCCTCATGTGAAAAGTTTTCCAGGTGACTCGGTCGAGTAGCTTGCTACTCGACCGAGCTGTAGGTGCAGCTGAAAACAGAGAGCTGTGGTGGGTTTTCCCACGACTCGGTCGACCTCCTACTCGGTCGAGTTGGAGGCTACTCGGTCGAGCTGTTAGAAGGATTTTGAAGATTGCAGAAACCCGAGAGCTTGCTGTTTGGAGAAAGCTCTGCAGGGAATACTGACTCGGGCCGAGTAGCTATGCTACTCGATCGAGTCGACTCAACTCCACCCAGTGGCAGAAGCAGCGCGTGTCAGCTCGGTCGAGCAGCTCGGGCTGTCGACCGACTCATGCCGAGTCTGCATAGGCCCAGCCGTGAGAAGGGGTAGCCAGATCTTGTTTTATCTAAATTTGGGGGAATGTATTTAAACCTAACTATTGTTTTAACCTAGGTTAAGCCTCTATTGGATTAAGAGAGTTTTGGAGAGCCTCTAGCCACCCCCTTGTAGATTACTAAGGGTTTTGGAGTTCTTGAGAAAAGGTGAGGTTTTTCCTTTTCTATTCCTCCATTGTTTTCATCTTCCTTGAGTCGATTAGAGAGGGCTTGTGCGGTTTGACAAGTTATTACTCACGTGAGAGGAAGCGAGATTTGTAACCCTAGTTTGTGTATCTCTCTGATAGTGGAATCGTCTCGGATTGTTGGATGTAGGTTGTTTACAACCGAACCACTGTAAATTCTCTTGTGTCTGAGATTGATTGTTTTGTTGCTTTGATTCGTTTGCTACTTTCTATTGCAAGGTCATACTGTGATTTTGTTGGGTGAATTGGGGTCATTGCTAGCCCTAGATTTCTGATCAACTTTTAGGGTTGCTATTTTCCGCGTGGATCCCAAGGGCGTCCGTTTGTGCCGGTGGTTTATTTACCAACAGGGGTGCCAGCTAGAGGAGGGTGCCAGCTAGGGGTATCTGTCGCTTGGGTTTGTTGGAGATGAAGAAGCTAGGGATTTTGTGAGAGGAATTCACATACCTGATAGAGGGCGGTTTCCTCTCCATTTATAATGTTAGAGGGGATGCTTTCGTCACTCAGGTGGTTCCCCGCTCTCTTTTGTAACCGATTTGTCAGGGGTTTTGGCGTGCTGCAAGCGCAACCACCCCTTGATAAAGCTGGCTGCACGCTGCCTGACAAAGTGGCTGTGTGCTACTTATGATAGTGCCGGTCACACACTGTCTGATAGGACTAGCTGCGTAGATTTTTTGAGCAAGCTGACTGTTACCCCCTGGGGTGGACCTATGGATAGCAGCTTGGAGGGAGTCGATCAGGACAGTCTCAGAGGGTCGGGCTGCGAAGGCCACTGTTTGGGGTCCGTTCTACAGGAGATCATCCCATGGAGTATTTTCGTCGACGGAACGACCTGTAGGGGAGCTAAGCCGTATTTCCATGGGAACACACCAACTACCACCGGGGTCCGGTCACACAACCCGTGGGGTCACAAGTGGTTCGCTAACAGGCCCATTCGGGCTCAGACCGATCAGCTTCTACCATGAGTGGGCCCCAGCCGATCTATCATTAACAATGGCCCCTAGTCTTCTATCTCGGTACATCTGGCCCGAGCTATACCCGTGATGTAGGAATGGGAGGGGTGAGAAGATGAAATAAGAAGGGGGCAAGGTGCACCTCGTTGAGCTAGACACACAAGGTCGCTTGACTCCCCGGGGGAGCTACTCATGCCTACTGATGTCGGTGTGTGATCCTTGAAATACCAAGAGATAGATTTGTTGAGATCTGTATTTAGTGTAGGGTGCGAAGGGATGCACCCACTCTCTAAAGAAAGGCTGATGTGGCAAGTACCGGTTTGTTGGAGAGTCTTTGTAAAAAAGATGTTGAGTCGTGCATGCCGAAGGGTTGGGATTGCTTCACATAATGTGAAAGAATCAGACGATTTAGCTCACACTCTGCCTCTTTAGGCCTAGGGTAAGTATAAATAGAAGAGAGAGGCTGTCATACATCATACCTCTACCTGACAAGCTTTCGTTTTTCTCGTATGACGTATTCCCAAATCTCTCGATCTTTACAGTTGTTACCGCCTCTTACCAGCCGGAGAGGAATTTTCCTTCCATTTCGCCCGATCTTCGCTTTGGTTTCCCTCCTAGGATCATGGCCAGTGCTGAAAATTTGGACTAGGAAGTGATTGACTCTTTATATAATCACTGACTTTGGCAAACTATGAGGGAAGATAGCAGCTGGCCACCTCTGCGCTTAGGAAAGAAAAAGTTCTTGCCAAAGCAAGGGGTGATTGACTTTTCTCAGATCTGAGAGAGGTATGCAGTTTCTCTTTTAGTTATTCTAAAACTCCCAGAGGCATTGGATGGGACCCCCAACTGTCCTCCTCTTAGGACTATTGCCCTGAGCGTCGTGCATTTGGAGGCATATGTCTGCCTTCTCCTCAATCGTCTAGTGCAGAGGTTCTTGTACCTCTCTAACTTGGCACCATGCCAGTTTGCACAGAATATCTTCATGGTCCTAATTGCCTCAGTCACGATGTTCTCCTATAGAAAGGGTTGGTTTTTTGTTGAGACCATATATGCCATATACCAGATATAGAGAAGCTCTGCTACCTAATATTACCTCAGTGGTCAAAATAGCTTGGCTATAATCTTCAATGACACTCCTTCGTTAAACAAGCATTGGAAGGATAGGAGGTTTTGGGCCATCAGGGATTTGGCGATCCCTGGTGGGCTCCAAGATGTCACCGACAAGTGGGTTCCATGTAGGGTTGGTTGGTTGTGCAGGTGTAAGCCTAACACCATCCAAGGTAGGGGCATGATACATGAGATGGACTGGTGGTTATGGTTGGCTACCTGGCCTTCTCCTCAGAGGTTACGTGTCATGCTACTATCTGGGGAGTCGATCTGCAAGCTGCATGCAATGCCCCTGAGCATGTCAAGGAGCTTAAAGAGGTTCATCCTACCATCAGTGAGCACTATCTTAAGGTTCAATATTTTGGGAGACCTCTATTTTTTTGCTAAGCAGTCTCCTACTTTCCTTCCTTGTATAGATGTGCGATTCGGGTGACCTCTAGGGAAGAATTGGAGAGGTCTAAAGAGACCGTCCAGGAGTTGGGAAAGAGGAGGGCCGCACTTCTTCGGTTGGACTCTGTTGGAATTTCATAATTCCATATTTCTATTCCCATATGGTTTTGATATGACAAACACATCCAGTGCTACTAACTCTATCTATGCAGATACAAATACATGCTTAGTTCCACACATTCAGATATCTTCATGCATATTCAAACGGATATATCATAGTTCATGAAGCTGGAAAGGCAAAGGCACCTACATCCACGACTTGGATATATAATCACTTGATAAGGATCCCCTGCAAAGAAACTTCGCAGATTCAATTGCAGATGCAGTCTTATCCACGGCTTTTATGTAATCAATGTAAAATTTACTTTATTAGAGTTACAAAGCCTTGTGATACTATATCTTAGTCTCCTAGGTTCTATTATTCAGAATTCTACACTTCCCAATTTCGAAAATTCTTACCCAGAAAATTGGCAGCCAAATTGGTCGACCAATTTTAAACCTTCGAATTTGACTATGGGATTTCTTGAGCGAACTCCCTTAACCATATAGATTCTGGATCTGCCATCCAACGGTCAAAATTCCTTCTCTAAATTTTGGTCGACCAATTTTACTTTTTTGGTCGACCAATCTCAAGACTAGCCGTTTGAAGCCAAAATTTTCAGGGACGGTTTATGACTGTTTCCCAACATCATGTACACTCTCCAACCGTCCCTAAACACTATATATACAGGGGTAGACCTTCTCTTTCAAGACACACACTTTCCTCTTCTTTACTCTCACTTTTGTTGAAATCAAGTCTTTGATCTTCTTAAGCTTTATGCCATTAGTTGTTCTTTTCTTATTTGTAAGAAGAAATCATTAGATTTCTCTCTTCGTTCAAGAACAGAAGAACTTGGATTTCAACACTTTTTGGAAAGTTGTTCTTTTCTTATTTGTAAGAAGAAATCGTTAGATTTCTCTCTTCGTTTAAGAACGGAAGAACTTCAATTGTGTTTCACCATTATATATCTTGAAACATTGAAGTTCCTCTTTTAAACACCTTCCTTTTGAATTCATATTACATATTGATTACAAGGCTATAAGGTGTTTATTTTCTTTTTCATTACAAAAGTGAATCTCTGTTTAGAGATTGTACAAAGTTTGGGACACGGGGAGTGTCGCCATTTTTGTAAGTTGGTGCTTGTAGGGCAAGTGATTATAATGGATTGAAAATCTCTACTGGGAGTAGAGGACTGGACTAGGATCAAGAGGATCCGAACCAGGTTACATCTCTGTGTTTGCGACTGATTTATTTTCAATACTTGTCATTTCATTTCTGTGCCATCTTTGCAAATATCAGTAACGTTTTATTTGCAACAATTTTTATTATATACACTATTCACCGCCCTCTAGTGTATTGATCCATACAGGCTAAAATTACATTTGATATCATAGCAAGGTTAAGATGGCAGAATCAAACATGAATGTTGTTCCACACAACTACAACACAAATCAACATCCTGAGGGACACTCTCAAGTTCGTCCTCCTCTATTTGATGGTTCTAACTACGCATATTGGAAAATACGAATGGAGATTCATCTCCAATGTATGCATTATGAGATATGGGACATCGTAGAGACAGGATACACTAAGCCAACAACTCCTGTTGATGAATGGAACGTGACGTGCATTTATATTTTATATATTCACGCACGTCTTCTTCGTGATTTTCCGCCGTTTTCCGTTGTTTCATATCCGTTCTTTTGTGTTTTTTGTATCTTTTCACTTTCTCCGTGATTTTTTTGTGCAAATTCAAGAGTTTCCAGCATTGGGGACACACAAAGTAGATATCACGAGTCCCTAGAGCAACGGGAGGAGTCACACGCGATCCAGAGGGCCAAACGTCGAAGAAAACCAAGTTTCAGCCCTCAACCGATCGTGTGTACAGAGTCACCCGATCGGTTGATGCACGCGTATCCGACCCGGACAGGAGCTGAAGAGAAGAGCAGCTCACCCGATCGGTTCAGTGATCGGGTGAGATCGACAGAGCTCTCTGTCTTTTGGGCTTAATTCTAACCGATCGGGTGACATATCACCCGATCGGTTCATCTGTAGCAGCATTTCCCCAATTCACGAACCAATGGCTCCACCCGCTCAGCTCAGCGACCGGTTGAAGCTTCTGAAGCCCGATAGCCAAGTTGACTAGCAGCTCACCCGATCGGTTAATGCTTCAATCGATTGGGTGACCTCATTTTCTATATATAAATGACCTAGGTTTTGAGAAACAGGAGCCCCTTTTGTATTTTCTGTTTTTGGGACTTATGACGGCTGGAATTTTCTATTGTTTTGTAAGTTTTCCGATTGTTCTGTAACTTTAATATTGTATTAATACCATTGCTAGCAACTCTTTTCTATTGCCTGATTATGATTTCAACCGTTGAATTTCACTTAGATTGCATTTTTGCCATGAATTGTGAGTAGTTCACTAATCTGGGATTTTGACGGAAACCCCTTCGTGGGTTCTCCCTAGAGCGACCATAGGAATAGGATTTCGATATGGTTTAGGAATTTAGATGGTTACGCGGGGGTGTTTCATTGTCATTGGCGGGAGAAATACCGCCTCTGATCGTCGGGCCAAGGGGAATAAAATTGTCGTTTGACTCCCTAGCCACAGCTCACGCCCCTAGCGTAGACATTGAATCCTAGTGCGTGGGAACGGCTGGATGAGATGTTGGGAGTTATCGTTGCGAGCTTAGTGCTCCCGGAGTCGGTCGGTGTTAATGGACATGTGAATGCCCACTGATCGAACCCGGATAGTCCTAGCGTATCATCCTGGGCACCGACCGGAATATCGGGCCCATGGGACGCTAAGTATCACTCTTAGAGGCAACGTCTCACCGCTAACCCTAACATCCAATCGTCTTCCTATCCGTCGGTTGTAATAGAGAGAGCATATGATAGGGTGTAAACCGAAGTCCTGAATTCCTTTTTACATATTACATCCTTCGCATTTCCATTCCGTGACAACCTACCGATCGTTCGGGCTAGCTCACCCATCGGGTGAACCGGTTCCTTCTTGACGACAAGCACAACACACGCCTCCCTGAGTTCGACCCCCAAGCTACACTACAACACCGTGCGCTTGCGGTTATAAATATTTAAATCTGGTATCCCCGATCCCATTGCATATTGCTAAATCTAGGGGACGTCAAGATTTATGGTGCCGTTGCCGGGGAGGCAACGTGTTTGTTTTCTTTTAGGACCCTGTAAACCCTAGAGTCTAGTTCACATCCTCACCTTGCGATAATTTTCGCATTCTACACTTTTTTATTTTGCGTGGACATATTGTATATATTTGTTGTATAGAATTGGTAGACTTTGTTGCCATACCGCCATCACTACTCCTCGCCTCTCCATTCATACAACCCGTGCTATTAACGTGCTCTCTATCTATGCAGTTCTCCCTCTCTACTTTTCTTACAGGTTTTCAGCTCTATAACAAGAATGTTGTGTGCCGTTTCAGGCGATATCTGGGAATATTCACACCACGTCAGCTGTTTGGCACAGAGCCTGACAGAATCTCCAAGCGCCTCGAGCATCCTATCATTTCTGTCAGCTGCTGTAGAAAATCAGAAGATGAATCATGATGCAAATCTCAGAAATAACAATTATAATCATAGCACAATTCATTGCAAAGAAGAGACAATTCATAAAAATAAGATTTTTAACAAGAAAGAGCAAACCAAAATTGTCGCCTATGATCTCCAGCTGAGATTTCACAAAAGAATAGCCGAAAAAAAATAATAGAAGTCTCTCCCAAAACTAGGGATAAAACTAGGTATAAATACAACCCAAAATCGTCCAAAAAATCGTGACAAAACTGCCCTTGCGCAGCCTAGAATTCGCAATCATCACAACAGTCGAAATACGTCACTCGGCCGAGTACAAATGTTACTCGGCCGAGTGACAGACCCAATAATAAAACAGAGTATCTGGGGTTTCGGGGGTCTGTTTCTCTGACTGACTCGGGTGAGTAGGCTTCTCTACTCGGTCGAGTAAGCAATCGTACTCGGCCGAGTGGGCTTCTGAAGATTTTCCAGTAACTTGGCCCTTTCTCGATTGAAAATTCATGTTCTACTCGGGCGAGTGAGCTTTCTCACTCGGCCAAGTAGACTCGCTTGCTCGGCTGAGGAAACGCTGAAAATTTGCTGTGCGTATCCGTTTCACTCGGCCGAGTACAGCTTTTGACTCGACCGAATGAGCAATCTGCTCGGCCGAGTGGGCTGTATCTGGCTTCTTTTCTTCTCCTCCTCGCCTCATCGTCGTTTCTATCGAATTCCTTCTTCTTTCGCTCATCCTCAAGCGCTTATAACTCCTCAAATAAGCCGTGGGCGGCACTCTGAAGTGCGTGAAAACCCTTTGATCTCGTTTTCATTCCAAATCGCTCCATATCTCTTGAAATACGACAAAAACAAGAAATATTGAAAAGTATCACGATATCGTCAAATAATCGTGGAAAACGCAATATGGGCGATCAAAACGACATGAAAACATGCAGAAAAAAGGTGTAAAATAAGGAGTGATCAGCATCTGCATGCACGGTCATGTCAGTATGTCAGAAGGAAGACTGATTTTGCTGCTTCGATGACATAGACGTGCGGACATTCCGCACGGCCGTGCTAAATCCAGCTGCAAAAGAAAGAATCCTCCCATTAAACACGGATAAGCGACACGAACGTGTCACTCCAATACATGGTCATGAGGAAATATGGCACGACTATGCTAAATCTGCCTATAGAAGACAGAGAACTCTCCTCAAGCACGGACGAACTACATGGTTGTGCAATATGGCTGTGCGCCTGGAGCTGTTTGGAGCCTCCTTGAGGTGTTAGGGATCGATGACACGGCTGTGCAGAAAGGCTGCATGGCCATGCACAAGATATCTGTGCTATGTTCGCTGAAGGGTGACATGGTCGTGCCGTTTGTCGGCATGGCAGTGCGTCTGCCAGTGTATAAAAGGAATTAACCCCAAGTAGCCTATGGCACGCGATTTTTGGAGGGATTTTTGGTTTTTGGAGAATTAGGGCAGTAATTTTTTGTAAGATTTTGAATCTTTATTTCTTAAAGCATTGTAAGGAATTCTCTCTCTTGATCATTGAATTTTAACGCTTTCAGTTTTATTTTTATTGAAGGTACTTTCATTGTCGTTTTATTTTGTGTCATTCCCCCAAATTCTTGATGTGCAACCCTAGAATTATTACATCAATTATTACTATGATTAGCGAGTAGTTTCATAAGCTATGGCCATTTAGAGAACAACTGTGGGTATTGATCATGATGGATCGCCCAAAATATCGACCCAATTAAGATTCTAGTCTAGGAGTTGGTTTGGATGATGAGTCGAATTCAACCCACCATGTTACGGTGCTACAATCCTAACCGACAACTATCCCCTTGGGTTATGATTTGGCGCCCTTAATGGAGGGTTGACTATCTAGTGACCGACACCGACGACTAATCAGGCACACTCACTAGAACCACATATATCATAGCGACCAACTAACCATCGGGGCTATGATAGGGGTCCAACATATTCTCTGAATCCCCTCTCTTGCAGTTAGACATCGAGAGAACAAAGATTGAGGCTTCACCCTCATCGGTGACTATTATCCTTGTGTCGAGAAGCTACATCCATCTATCTCAACCCTTACAATGCTGGTGATATGCTTGACCTAGTTCCTTCTCTAATTGAATTCCCTCCTAGTTGACTGCTCTTCACCCTTGTCACACACATTCTCATGGCTACACTAAACCTCACACCAACCATAGATTCGATCCTTCACCTCCTCGTGTTCGACACCCACTACACACGACAATGTGTGTTTGTAGACAAATATTAAAGCACACAATAATATTCAAGATAAGGTGCCTTGGTACAAATTATTTGCAGATGATATTGTTTTGATAGATGATACCAAAAATGTTGTAAAGGTAAAGTTAAATTTTTGGATGTAAACATTGGAGATTCGAGATTTAAGACTTATTATAAGTCTTTTATGCTAGAGTTTCTAAGCATATTCGAAAGACGGAAGTGTTGAATTTCAAAAAAAAATCTCAAAATACAAGTCATACAATTGCGCAGACGTTCTTACTTGACATCTACACTCTAAATATTCCGATAAAGATCTTTGATCTCCTTACTAACAAGACACGATGTTAGTTTAAATTTGATGACGAAACTCCTTAAGATCCACGAGCCCTCCAAGAACCTGTACTCGGTCTTATGCATTATTAGCGGAGGATATAAAAAACTTTTACTTTTAGAGAAAGAAAAATTCTACCACAAAATTGAGGTAATTTTTCTCTCTTGATTTTTCTTATCTTGGATGTTAATAAAAATCAAGGCTCGACTCCTTGTTAAGAAGTAGTGTACCAGTGGTTGGCCACCAGCCATCTGTCGGTTAGCCATTCTCTGGAGACGCCATTTCATCACCAGCGATATACTGGATATGGTTTTCATAGGGCTTTCATCTTTTTTTAAGGACCAAGAGTTTGCAACTCATCACAAACATCTAGTGTTTGCATTTGCATTACTTGGAAATGAGCTCCTCTCTCGCAATCAAGATGATTACAACTCCTTTATGATCTGTTGTGTACATCTCATACACTTCAAGTTCCTTTCTTTCGATTATGTAATGAGCCATCATCTATGTGAGACACTAAATACGTAATTCTTATTTCAACATCTACTTGATCGAACTCTAATATCATGTCACATGTAAGTCAGTGACGCTAGATGCATAGTAAGACCAGCCATTTCGGAATCTTCGTTATTTGATTAGTCTGAAATTAGGCTCTCCTCCAAACCAAATATGGGCCTATTAGTAACAGATACCATGTAGTCTAGTCTCTTCATCATAACTATTTTGCTATGGTGTCTAGGGTATGAAAATAAGTATCAGTCAAACCCTGATCTTAATGTTGGTGGTATTATAAGTGATATCATAGTCAAAAGATTGATCAAACTTATCATGTTAATAAGTTTATACATTCTACCATGAACATGGATTTACAATGGATCTATACTAGCTTCCTGCGACATTAACCTCTCATGCCAAATGAGACGAATCTCATCTTGACCGACACCTCGTTTGAACGCTTTAGACTACACCCAGTGAGTATCTAGTAACTATATTATTTGTTGTTTGTTGGTAAAAGCCAAAGCACAACCCTTACATGTTTATGGTTCTTTAACACTTTTCAGGCCAACAGACTAATTTTCACTATCTGCCACCTGAGAGCTGTTGGAAACAACGGTATATGGGTTCTTGTTTGATGATAACAGCCCTTCATAAATTATTTTGAAGTGTTTCTTAAGTGATTTCTGGTTCAAAGGAGTTCGACTAACCAAAGGGGAAAATTGGTAATTTCTCTGTGGTCAAATATTCTAGAAAGTCAAAGCATGGAGGATACGAATATTTATGCATATAGGAATTCAATTTGAAGAAATAATATCCAAGTTCAATGCATACAAGGAAGAATAGATCAAATGAATATTAGAGTTTATGCACAAGTGGAATTTAAATCCAAGCGAACTTCAAGAGTTCATATGCATGCACACAAGAGATCACATTGTTAGGAAATGTGTGCCCTCGAGGCTAACTACTCATAATTGGGACATTTTGTTCAAAATGATAGTATGCTATCTGGTAATTTTTATTTAAGTATAACCATAATCGTTGTCTGTATTATATATTTAGATAAAGTCCTGAGACTTAGTACGATGTGGAACGTGTATCGAGATGAGGATCTCGATCCTGGCAAAATGTTTTGACCACTCGGAGCATATGTCTAAAACTGTTCGTTGTCGTAGATGCATCGATAAAGGACATTGTTGCATCAAATAGACTATTGTATGCTCTGTCTTCACCAAGTGTTCATGGCGATGATATAATGAGAGTTCGATTTAGCGAATACAGAGATGAGACACTTGTGCTCATTAAAGAATAAGTTCACTGAACGACCCAACGTGAGCTGCTACATGGTAGCACATACAAAAATTTCAATGGTAGTTCTCAAGTGATTATAGGCAAGCTGTTCATTTGACTTGAGTCCATTGTACGAGCTTGTACGTGAACGATGTCACCTAGATCTATGACCTAGCTTCGAGTATTTGCCTACTGAAAGGTATTAGATTGGATAACACTTGAAGCGTATGAGGGAAGTAGTGGTCAATAGAGGATTCATCACTCATGTATGTGGGGAATTAGTGTCGCGGAATAAGTACGGTCCTTAGCAAAATCCTTGGCGAAGGTGTGTTGGATATGATCCAACAAAGACAAGCTAAGAACGAATGATGATGATTAAGCACAAATCTATTAGGGGCTGATAGTCAACCATACCCTATGCTTCGTAGCGACATAGTGTTCACAAAGGGATTAAAACTGCGAAATTCATCATTGACATAGCCAAGGTCAGTCCCGACAATGTTTATGTCAAGGGGCAGACCACGTAATGATGATATCGAAACATGGATGGCACCTACTGCCGCAGTCACTGTTGTCAAGGGCTATGAGTCCCACATGTAGCAGGGTTAGCCTGTTGGGTCTCATATAGGCTAAGATTCTCATCCAAATAATAAGAGGAATATGCATATGATGCATGTGAATTAATACGGTCGCAAATAGTTGTGAAAAGGATTTTAGTCACATATGAGGTGGCACAAATATGAGCCTTCAAAAGCATAGAAAATGTCTAAACCATGCTCCTGAAATATACAGGACCCATTACCTTAAGTATGAATCAGGTTAAAAGTCAATAATGGACTCAGGTGCACTTGGGCTTGATGCAGACGCTCCTGAGCTCTACCCCACGCGCTGACCAGATGCATGGGCTCGATCCCAAGCACTGGGTTCGCGTAGAACGTCACCTGGGCTCAAGCCAAGGCGGTCTGAGCATAGCCCAGACACTGGGCTACTAATAACGTTGCCTGAGCTCGAGGCCAGGCCTCTGTAAGTTATTTGGGCTCAACCCAGGCCCATGTTGGCCCGCTTCGAGCGAAGCAGGCAGGTGCCAGCTTCGGGCAAAGCAGGCGGGTACCCGACCCGAGAGGGTAGGTGACCGGCTCTCTTGTCCTAGCAGGTAGGGGTGCCAGGAAGCGGGTGTGCCCATTGGGCATGTCTGTTGTGACCATGGGGCCCACTGTGGGGTCCCGCAAACTCCGTAGTTCGGGGCAGGTTTTTGGGGAAATTTTTGGCAATCGTTATAGCATCGTTTGAGGGGTCAAACGAATTCAAAATTAAGAACCGTTTGTTTCTATGGGATATCCATTTAGCACTCTTCGAAATGATTTATCATTTTGATTCTGAAGCTTAACAGAGAGGGAGAATTAATTGGTCAAAGTTTGGTCATTGAAAGGAGACAAATTTGAATCAATTTTGATTCTGGTTTTTAGTCCCACATCAGATGTGAGACTCCTCTAAATGCTCAGCTCTCCCTATAAATAGGGAGACCCTCTTTCTCCTAAAATTGCACCAAGCCTTGATCAAGGGAGTTCACTTTAAATTAAAAAGTGAGCAAACCTAGATCTAAAGGCGACCAAATTTTTCTGCATTTTCATCTTTGCTTAATTTCAGGTTCTAGCAAGACTCGATGGAAGCTTGGATCAGATCCAAATCTTGGGCCAAGGATTCAGCTAAGGTGATACTTTCTGGAGCAAGTGGTCGTCTACTAACAAAGGTGTTGGGTCCCTTCGGGGCGTCGTCCTAAGAAAGAGTTTTTGCGACGGTAAAAACTAAGGTATGTTTTTATGATTTATATTTTAGCAGAAATATTTTAGATCTATCCAGTTCAGATCGGTTTGCCCTTTTCCCTAGATAGTAAAAGATCCTTCAAAGGAGCATTTCTCTGTATGGTGTTTTTCATAAAAGCATTTTATGATTTTATTTTTCTTCTTCCGTTGCTTCCACGTCTGATAAGCCTTGGGCTAGAGTTGGAAAAGCCCTATGGAAGCTTGCTCAAAACCTTTCACATATAAACTATAATGTGT
The DNA here is from genome assembly GCA_030789695.1 of Scilla litardierei. Classification (NCBI taxonomy): domain Eukaryota; kingdom Viridiplantae; phylum Streptophyta; class Magnoliopsida; order Asparagales; family Asparagaceae; genus Scilla; species Scilla litardierei. The sequence continues at coordinate 216,475,230 of CM061141.1, read as the reverse complement.
CCATATTTTCCACCCTTTTATTGCATGATTTCATAGCATTTTCAACGTCCAAAGTTCACTTTTCTATACTTTATCACGTATTTCACGATATATTTGATTCTCATATAGATTTGTGGATTTTCAGGAACTTTGGAGCAATTTGGAGATATATTGGACTATGGACACATCTGAGACATTTGAAGTATCCATGGCATAGCCTACTAGGTGCTTGATGAGGTGGAGAAGAAGATTGGAGGAGGAGAATAGAGAGGAAGAAGAAGGAGACCTATAGGAGGGATCTTCACAAGTGTATCAGTTTTTCCCAGGTTACTCGATCGAGTGGACTTATCCAATCGGTCCAAGTCTACTCGGTCCAAGTATCTACAGCTAAAGGAAGCTTCAGAATCCACTATATCGTTCTAGTTTCAAAGGTCACTCTGACTGAGTAGTCGAGCTACTCGATCGAGTGAACACATGGCAACACACCAACTTTTTGAGCAAATAAGAGACCAAAACTTGACCTCGACTGAGTAGACCCAGTTACTCGGTCGAGTAGGCGAGGCAAAAAATGACGATTTCAATGACTTAGCCAAATTTGAAGAGCTTAAAGCCACTTGACCGACTCGACCAAGTCAAATATTCAACAGATTGACGTTTTTGAGGCTCCTGAAGCTCCTGAAGCTCATCTGAGCAGAAAAGGCCACTCGACCGAGTAGCCTTGCTACTCGATCGAGTCAAATACGAGACAGAGCGATGATTCCAAGCCGAGCATATGGCTCTGCAGCTTGACCAAGTAGGCCATCCATTCGGTCCGAGCAACCAACTCCCACAGGCGAAGGCCCAAGGTGCTGACGAGCGGCGATGTCCTACTCGGACTGAGTGGCATTTCCATTCGGTTGAGTAGGATGACGCTCCAACAAATTTCTAGTTGAGTTTGTTTCTTTTGGCTAATTTTTGTATGTCTCATCCCACTTGTATATAAACAACTTTTCTTTCTTAGGTTTTAGAGCTTCTTTTAGAGTTTAATTTTGGAGAGTTCTACTGGAGCCGTCGCTATTTGCTTTTGAAGACAATGTTTGGATTTTTGGTCATTGTTCTTACTTTGGAATATTGGGTCTTAAATTTCTATTGTTTAGCTCTTCTTTCTCATTGGTATGGTAACGTTTTCTCCATCTCTCCTTATTGCTTTGATGTCTATTGTTGTGATGATGATTAATATTGCTATTGCTATTGTTTTTATTGCTTTTTCTATGGATCGTGAGTAGTTCTATCTAGGACTAATGGATGAGCTCTAGGATCTTTGGATTTAGATGTAAAGTTATGATTTTTTTTGTTGGTTTGGTGAATAAGGGATGTGATTTGGTTGATCGAGCCAAGTTTATAGTATTCTTATTTAGGGTTTGTGATACACGATAGTGGCACGCATCCTAGATATTATTCTATAAGCATAATTAGGTTCGTTAGTGAATTCAATTGGAGTTCGTGATCCACGATAGTGGCACGTACTTTAATGGTTTCCACCGATGCCCTATACTACTAATTGGTGATCTACGATAGTAGCATCAATAAGCGCCATCATATCACAGATCGAAACTATAACCCACGATTGTGGCGTGAGTGGAGATTGAGAATAATTGTCGATCGTAATACACGGATCGCGTGTAAGGCCATCCATGATGGTGGGGCTAAGTACGGGATACGTTAGATGAGTGTACAACGATAGTTGGCTATGCACATTCAAGATGCAACAATCTCGCCCTATAAAACCAATCCAAGCTAGAATTTATAACCTAGCATCGACATCCGACGATCCTAATGGTGACTCCTAAAACCCTAGTTTCCATTATATTGACATTACTTGTGAGATACAACTGCGACAACCCTTTTGATACACCCATAGCAGGCAAGATCATACAACTTTGAGATAAAACCCATGACCATAACCAATCGTCTCCATGTGGGCTCAACAACCTTTCTATATTACAAAACCTCGACACCGTGCACTTGCGGACTCAAACAAACTACTACTACTACAGTTTGTGTTCAACTAGGACTTGGGGTTCACATCCTATATATACCTCTTTAATTTGCTTGGCCAAGGCATGTGCATAATGGCTAAAAATTAAAAAAACCTAGGAGTAAAAAAAAATCAAAATTCCATTAAGAAGAAGCAAAAGAGGATTGCCATTAAAGGGAGAAAAGATAGGTTACAATAAGAAACTTAATTAGATAAAGAGAGAGGGCCAATTAATTAGAGAGAGAGGCCAATTAATTTATCAACTCATGCCCACCTAACTAGAGGTGAGAGCCACTATGATTTGTCTACAGCTTAATGTTTTTTGGTATGCAAAGACAAAAAACTGTTGAAGCAAGAGTACACTTTGAGCAAAGCTCTTGCATAAGTTCCTATGGAAAAAAGGAGTTAATTGGAATTGTAAGACATAAAGAAATATTTTGAAAGTTTCAATATTCAACAATCTGGGAAAATTGCAAAAAGGACACTGCATCTTCTCGAATCCATATTTTACATTATAAACGTCAGACTAATGAATGGTTAGAACCATTGTGGAGCCGTCTACAAGTATATAGACGAGGACATATCGACAACACAAACTGAGCACTCTAAACTTTCTTTATTTATATTTTGGTGGTTTTATCGCCATTTGATCATTGTATTTTATTTTACACTATTTTTTTAGAGAGCTATGATGCGTAGTTTTGGGGTTCTCATTTCACTGGGTGTGGATTTAGACAGAGTCCAGCTAAGTATATTAGTTTAGTCGAGCATGAGATTTGCAAGTTTATAGAGTTTATGAGCATGGAGCATGAGATTTATGAGTTCTAAGTGTCTGTTAGCATGTTGAGACTGATTAATCTTGTTTTGTATTTTAGGGATTGCTTGAATAGATCGAGGTTCGACCAAATTACCAAGGTACATCTAGTGTCATCTATGATTGGCTATGATTTCTGTCTTTTTAATCTGATTGTGTGTTGCATTTTTTTATTTATTGATCACCATATTCATCCCCCCCTTTAGGGTGTTTCGATACTACAAGTGGTATCAGAGCATTGATTAATTAGTTTTAGACCTAGAGGTTAGGTTCGCACACACACAAAACCATATGTATTTCAGATGGTACTTTTGCTGAATGAGACTCCTTTGATGGACATCCTTTGTTTAGTGGACATGATTATATTTATTGGAAGGCTATGATGAAAGTTTACTTATTATCTACGGATCTTGATACTTGGCATATTATTGAAACGGCTATACTGAGATTTCTAGGCCTAAAAGTAACTGGAATTTTAATTAGAAATTTGTGTGGTATGAATGCTAAATAAATGAATATTTTATTTTGTGGTTTAAATAGAAAATATTTAATTATATTTCTTTTTGCGCTTCTTTGCAAGAAATATGGAGGACTCTTGAGATGGTATTTGGAAGTGAGCAATGTTTCGTTGATCATAACTCAAGTGATGGGAAGGGCCGGCAAAATATGAAGAACCGAAAGGGATGAAAATTTCTTTTTAATAGACTTGATGCTTCTATGTTTAAGAATATTTCTGATGATTCTAATAATGAAATTATTTGCCATAATTGCGGAAATCCAAACACATCAATGCAGATTGTCCATTACTGAAAAAATGCAAAACGAAGGAAAAGAAGAAATCTTTGGTCACTACATGAAATGATGATAGTGGAGATGATGAAAGCCATGTAGTGACAAATCTTTGTTTGATGGCACACCGAATTCTAGCGGTGAGGATTCAAGCGATGAGGTAACTGACATTTATTATAGAGATTTAGTTAGACTATGTAATCACTTGACTAAAGCAGTTGAAAATTTAGAGGCAAAGATCAAGAAATTAAAATTTGAAAAGAAACAATTGGTTAAAAAGACTTGTGAAAATTGCTCGATTTTCGAAAACGAAGTGCATAGTCTAAAAACTGAAAAAGAAAAGATTGAAAAAGATATTGATGTTTAAACAAAGACATAAAGAAAAAATATAACAATTTTGTAACCTGTTGTTTTATGCTAGTTATTGAGGATTTGTTTTTAAACTATAAAGTTCAAGAGATAGAACCATGCGTGAAAAAGTTTGCTATTAGTGATAAGCCATTAAAGATGCTTTTTAATAATCAACTCTTTGCGAACAATGGAAATGGACTAGGTTTTGGAAAAATAAAACATGAGAACAATCTTTTTGATTAGGGTAAAAGTGTCTTTCCTAGATGCATTGGTTGTGATAAAATTGGACATACTTTTAACTGTTGTTGGAATATGAACCAAAACAAGAAGTTTAAACAAATTTGGATTCCTAAAGGCACTTTCAGTAACAGTAGTGAGCCTATATGGGTTACTAGGTCACATAATATTTTTCGTGTAGGTACGATGGAGGGACAAGGAACTATGATTTTGACGTTGAATATTAATAAGTTCCTTAGTCAAACGGTGATGTGAAGGTATGATTTCTTATTTTAGCTTATTGTTAACCTTCATAGGATACTTTGGTGTGTTTTTTTTTTCACTTTCTTGAATTTTTTGGTTTTACGTGTTTTCTTTGTGTGATTTTTTTTGTGTGTTAGAAAATAGAAAAGGTAAAGTAAAAATTGAAAAAGTAAAAAATTATAAAAACCGAGCTTATTGGATATCTTTCTTTTATGCATTTGAAAAAGTCACTTTAGATGAAAATCATATTATGTATAGAATTCTAGTATTATTTTCTTGACTATGTTTGCATAATTGACTTCATGGATAGTTAAGATATGTACGATAACAAGTAACTAGAGTTCCACATCTTCACCTTACACTTTCACTGTAATGATTGTTATGACACATATGGCGTTGTTTTCATGAATATTGGAAAGTGTTTGAAGGTGGAAATTATTCTTTGCAAAGTATGTTACTTGATGGAATATGTAGTGTCATGCCTTGGATGAAAAACAAAGCTCATGAAAAGTAAAAAATGTTATAAAATGTCTTATGAAAAGGAAAAGTAAAGAGCTTCGTACGTAAAATGGATACATTCTATGTCTATGATACGACTCACTGGCATCTGACTCATTGTATAGATGCATATCTTCTAGTATCGATGTTATGTTCGTCAAGCAATGACACCCCTCGTCTAAGAGTCCTTCGAGGCAATGTATATGTGTTGGTAGTTTGAACTCATGTCTCATGAGGTGCTAAAATGCAATTCTTGTAGATGTACTTACAAGTTTGGAAAAGTGGTTCGAACGGCTGCCTTTCATGATTACTTCTCCATATGACCTTTACTTTTCATCATCACACTAGCACGAAGATGTTTTATCACGGTTATTAATTATTGGATATTGATTGATTATTCATGATTGCCTTAATGTAATCATATGTCTTGTTTAATAATGCTTTATTTTCTCTATGACATATGATATTTTTATCATGTGTGTTCTTTTGATGATAACTGTTTACATGTGTTTTCTCACCACGGTTTCATTGACCGACGACTGGTTGGTTAATGTGGTCAAGGGGTCGAAGGGATCCCTTGGGCACGCCAAGCTCATGTGCTCTCGACATGGGTAGGCGAATGATCCGCAGCTGAGCAGACGCTTCTCAGCTAAGCGTCGGTCTTCGGTCGACGTAGAGACGAGGGGAAGCCTCGGTTCTGGGTCGGGTGCTCGGCCTCGGTTGAATGAGCGTCGAGGGGTAGCCTCGGTGCCTGGAATGATCCTTGGTCTTCACTGGCCTTAGCTCTCGCTGGCGACGAGCGGGTCAGCTCCGTGCCGAGGGGTCGCCTCGGCGCCTCGGTGTAGCTCCTTCCTGGACAGACGAGAAAGCTCGTCAGGGGGGGGCCGGACCTTGGTTCCGGCCAAGTCTCCTCCGATGCCTAAGTCAGAACGGATCTGTGCGACGCTCGACAGGCGCGACACGGCTCAGGACGAGACCAGTACCCGTGACCTCTGACCGAGCGATGGCAGAGGAGATAATTTGGGGGGAAAAGGGCAAGGTCTTGTTTATCGGAATACCTCAGTAGTGGGTGTCAAGGATTCGATCCCTCTCCCGGTTGCCCCCGTTCTCCTTTTATTGGGTTTGGCCCATGATTGCCCTGAATCCATGCCCCTCATCTACCTCCCCTCACGCCCCCACGATCCGCCTTCTTTAAGGCGCCTGTGCGTCGTGGGGGGGATTGGTGGGCTCCTTAATGGTCATTAAGGTCCCACGCTTTCAGGGGGACGGTTGTATTCACGAGCTGATCATGCCTCCTATGGGCTGGGCCCGGCCTGACTCCAAGTTCTTCCGCGGGCCTCGTCATGTCGGCCTACTCCCCTACGTGGGCTTCCCGACCTTGGCTTGGGCTTCCCTTCCTTGGCTTGGGTCCTTGGCTTGGGCTTTGGTTTCTTACTCTTGGGCTTCTCCAAAATAGTTGTATCAAATGCCCCATCGTCTGAGCCATTCGGATTATGCCGGTTCGGTTCGGGCGATGTGACTCTTGGGGATTTGACGGGCGCATCAGTCGAGGCCAGCCCATTAAATGGGGGTCATCCTGATGCAGTCCGTTTGAACTTCCCTTGGTGCGGGATTCGAAGCGTCGTCGATCTTCAGGTGCCGCCACGTGCCCCCTTCCGGAGGGTCTTGATCTCGCGATTTCTTCCCATATAAAACCGTCGGCTTCCAGGTTTTGATTCATTCGTGCCATTCTTCCCGATTTCGGTCTTCATAGCTCCTTCTCTCCGTCGTCTACCTGTAGTGACCTGTGTAGCTACTGCACATGTACTAGTGGGGGGTGAATAGTACTTTAAAATAATCAAGAGAGTTATTCCTAATTATTGTGCAAACATACAAACAACAATGCAGAATAAACAACAATCTACAAGAATTAATAAACACAAACAGATGATATAACGGGTTCGGATCCACCCAAGTCTTCCCGACTTGTTCCCGGTGATCCTACGTCCCAACCACCCGGATCCCCTCCGGATACTTTAGTTAGAAATCACTAACCCAAGATTTTGCACTATGAAATTCTTGTAGAAAACCTCTACAAGACCAAATCATACACAATGAAAATGTGACTCCCACAACCCGGGATCACACACTTCTCTCACAACCGAGAGAACAATTCAAATATCAAATGCGATGAAATAATGAAACACTTACCACAAAATACTATGCCTTGAGTATACTTACCAAATTAGGGTAAATAGGGATTTTGAGGAAGAAGATCTCACCAAACCCTAGCTCCAAGAAGTTGACCAGCAATGGAAGCCCAGGGTGGAGTTGGTGACCTTGGATCAAGCTCTTTGGCTTGGAAGGCTCACAATCAATGAATCTCTCTAGAGGGATAAGAGTGAGGGAGAGATTCTAGTGAGAAGAGATAGCTTTAGAATGGAGTTGATTTGCTTCTCTTTGATTTCTCTAAACCTCTAAAATGGCAGCCTTGGATACTAGGAAAGAACCCCTCCAAGTATATATAGGATAGAGGAAAGAGAGAGCAAAAAACGTTTCAATTAATGCTCCAACGGCTCTATTCTGAAGCAGACTAGTCGGTCTAAGAAGGATCGCTGACCGACTAGATTGGCAACTAGTCGGTCGGTGATTCTTCATGGACCGACTAACTGGCTCACAGCCAAAAGAGAAAGTTCCAGGCAATATGAACTAGTCGGTCTAAGAAGACTTGCCAACCGACTAGTTTGCCAACTAGTCGGTCGGTGAGTGTTCTTTGACCGACTAAGAGATGAAATCAAAGTAGCTAAATACAAGTTACACTAGTCGGTCTAAGAACAAATTCCAACCGACTAGTTTCACAACTAGTCGGTCGATGAATTTTCTTGGACTGACTAACTGTAAACAGTAACTTAGGCTGTACAGAGGCAATGATAACTAGTCGGTCTGAGAAGGATTCCTAACCGACTAGATCGTCATCTAGTCGGTTGGTGAACCTTCTTTGACCGACTAATTGATCAACAGTGCCAGGCTGAATTGAGCAAGGACATCTAGTCCGTTCAAGAGGAATTTCCGACCGACTAGATCGTAATCTAATCGGTTGGTTCTTCTACTTGAACCAACTAAGATGCACTAGAAGCCGAGAGAAGAAGCGATACGGTTCGGGAAAGTTTCTAATGGCTTCTAAGATAATCCTAGCTCTAAGATATGAGCAAAATTAAGATTATAATGTAAGTCCTACTTAAGGCTTAACATTTCTATTCTATGAAGCTAGAAGACATTATGTTAAACATGACGAACCGTCTTCAAAGCTTCAATCTTCACTCTTGACTTCAATAAAACTCCTTAAGCTTCAACGAAGCTTCAGGCACACGATCACGTGTATTGATAAGTCTTGAGACGTCGCTTTTGATGTACGTATTCTTTTGGCGACGATCTCCATAATTGCGCTCACAAAGAGTTAGTTCACGATATTTATGTTTGCTCATCATCCAAAACCAAATCCGGGGAGTCAATACTCAACATTCTCCCCCTTTTTGGTGATGACAAACCAACATAAATAATAATCAATAATAATGATTCAAATTAAATTTACTTACTCCCCCTTCATTGATGACACGTTAGTTCCGTATTCAATAATATTCATACGCATCAAGCAGACGAGGGAAATATAAAATATGAATCATATTATTGCAATTTAGGATCTAAAACCATTTTATTTCTTAACTCCCCCTGAATCTAACATATCAAATTATATTCACAGTAAATTGCTTTGAATTATCAATTAGCACATTGTCATTATTAATTCTCTCCCCCTTTGGCATTAACAAAAAGAGCGGAAGGAGATCAACGACAAGATTACAATGGCTAAGAAATTAAAGCATGAGAGTCTAAGAATACGACCACGGTCCAAATGACACCAAAGTAAAATACCAAATGTAAAATACCAAAGATCAAAGCGTGCCAACTTGACCATAGTCGAAAATCGAAAAACAAAATCATCAAACCATAGGCGAAATCCGAAAAACGAAATTACCAAAACTCAAATCAATTCACATATTGAGTTATGGAATATACTCTCCAATATCAACATTCTTGGTTAATAAAGTGCATGGAAAACAATTCTATGTTTTCATAAAACCAATTCTATTTAACAAATTTAATCATCGAGCGACGAAATCAACATCAGAGAAAAAAATCCAATGTGAATACCAAATGTAGCATGCAAAAGTGTTATGCCAAAAACAGATAGCAACTTCATAAAAACTTATGGCATACACAATTCTAGTACAAAATGACATCAATTGTAATATAGTCTGCCAATGGATGCATTCAACACACATGGATACCAATGTAAATCAAAAGTATGAATATACTTACAACATTAAGCTCCCCCTACTCTGGTGCATCACTTAAGCACCATCAACTCCATTTGAATGAAAAATCCTTTGCAAATCAATGAGTTGGTAGGGTTGGTATCCCATGGTGGATTTAACCTTGAAAACATCATTTTGGTATCCAAAAATCCTTTTGGATCCTATGGGTTAGGCAACAAATTTAACATATTAAATTCAAATAATTGTAACCCATATCCTAATGTAATCATGTCACTTTGATAAATATTTTTATGATGCATGTAATCATAAACATAAACATGAATCAAAGCATGTGTAGCATGAAAATATTAAATATTTTAGACATAAACAATCATAAGCACAATGATTTACAAATAAACATGCAATGGAAATCACTTCATAACAAAAATGCTTTGGTACCCATAAAGTGAATATAAGCTTAAGGTACCAAGCAATGAAGGGTCAATGAAGACTAATGTAATGCCCTACCAGCTACTGCACAAGTACTAGAGGGGGGGTGAATAGTACTTTAAAATAATAAGAAGTATAATTCCAAATTAAATTGCAAACAACTACCAAATCAATTTGCGGATGCTTAAATTGAATGATAACACAAAATTAACAATGCTAACAAACGAAGTTAATGGGTTCGGATCCACCCAAGTCTCCCCGACTTGTTCCCGGTGATCCTACGTCCCAACCACCCGGATCCCCTCCGGATACTTGAGTTAGAAACCCTAACTCAAGATTTCCACTATGAATATCTTGTGAAAAACCTTCACAAGATCAAATCATACATGCAATGGCAAAGTGAATCCCACAACCCGGGATCACAATCTTCTCTCACAACCGAGAGAATCACAAGCAATATAAATGAGTTATATTGAAATAAACAACTTACCACAAAATCCTATACCTTGAGTTTTTCTTACCCAAATGGTGAAATGAAGGATTTGAGGAAGATGAAGTCACCAATACCTAGCACCAAGGAAATGACCAGCAAACGGTGCCTATGAATGAGTTGGAGACTTGGATCAAGCAATAGCTTGAAGAGCTCACCAAGAACTAGCTTCTCTCTAGATCTAGAAATGAGAGAGAATGGGTTTCTTGTGAGGAAGAGAGCTTTAGATTTGAGGGAGAATAGCTATCTCTTTAGAACTCAATGAATCTCTTAATGGCAGCTCTAACCTAGATAGAAATGACCTAGGTTCGTATTTATAGGGTCCCATAAAAACAAGTTAGGTCATTCACCAACGGATAGAAATCTGTGAGACTTAGTCGGTCAAAGAACAATCACTGACCGACTAGTTCATCAACTAGTCGGTCAGCCAAACAACGTGGACCGACTAAGAGTAGATCTGAGAAGAAAGAGAATTTCAGACCTAGAAATCTAGTCGGTCCAAGAACACTGTCTGACCGACTAGTTTCACAACTAGTCGGTCATCCAATGAACGTAGACCGACTAAGAGGCAAAATAACTTAGTCTGAATGCAAAGTGACTTAGTCGGTCCAAGAACAAAAGTTGACCGACTAAATTGTCAACTAGTCGGTCACCAAACGTTCTTAGACCGACTAACGGATGAACAGTAGCTTAGGAGAAATTTAGCATAAACAATAAGTCACAACTAGTCGGTCAAAGAAGCATCACTGACCGACTAGTTCACAAACTAGTCGGTCGGTGAGTCAACGTAGACCGACTAACTGTAAACAGTAAAGTCCAAGAAATTAGAGAATCAAACTAGTCGGTCCAAGAACAGTTGCCGACCGACTAGATCACCATCTAGTCGGTCAGTAGTTGTTCTTGTACCAACTAACGTGCACATACAAATCCGAATCGAAGCGCGACGCTTCGAGGAAGTTAGAATGAACTTGTGCAAGGATCCTAGAGCTACGAAATGAGCGTAATGAAGATATAGACATAAGATATACTCAAGGCTTAACATTCTATCAATCGAATCTAAAAGACTATAAATAAAACCTTAAAGAATGGTCTTCGAGAGCTTCGATTGAATCTTCATATCTTCCAAAGCGTCGCAAGAGCTTCAACGAAGCTTTAGGCATGAATATGAGCTTTGGGAAGTGTTGAGATGTCGCTTTGAATGTTCTCGTGAAATTGGCGACGATCTCCAAAACTGCGCTCACAAATTGTTAGTTCATGAATTATTTATGTTTGCTCATCATCAAAACCAAATCCGGGGAGTCCAATATTCAACATTCTCCCCCTTTTTGGTGATGACAAACCAATATAAATAATAATCAAAAATAATAATTCAAATGTAAAATACTTACTCCCCCTGCATTGATGACACGTTAATTCCAAAATGAATATATATGAATTGCATCAATCAGACGAGTAAGATATATAATGAGAATCGATTTTTTGAAATATCGGATTTTGAAAATCCTTATATGTATCTTAACTCCCCCTGAATCTAACATATCAAACTAGATTCTTGGAAATTGAGTTAAATTTTCATTTGTGCTATTTATTATCATTATCTCTCCCCCTTTGGCATTATACCAAAAATGGGGGGCATACAACGACAACAATTAGGAAATGTAAAATCCAACATCGGGAGTCGTAGACAAAGATAATAGACCAACTTGACACCAAGGGATAAAAATGTGGAAATCAAATCAAGGTGTGCCAAAATGTCCATTATCAAAAAAAATCATCAAAAACACTAAATAATTATTCATTTCTTGAATAAAGAAACATACTCTTCAATATTCAATATTCTTGGTTAATTTTGTGCATGGAAAACAATTCTATACAATTATAGAATTTAAATCTATTTAACCAAGTTTTTCATGCGTCGAGCGACGAAATCACATTTCAAATGTATTCAACGAATATTAAAATTTGCACGACGAATAAAAGACAAAGTGAACGATGATGAACATATATATATATATAGACAACATGAGTACATCCAAAAAGATATCACATCGAATATATGAGGTACATCATATCAAGTGCTACACATCATCTATATAAACAACAAAAAGTACATCATCATCAACAACATCGTCATATCATAAAATCCAACTTCGACATCCAGAAAGCACAAAAAAAATACATCAAAACAACTCTCAACCCCATCCTAACCCAAAACACTCTCACTAAGATATATCATCCAAAATGCAGTGGAGAGTCCTCGGAACAGACGATCACGAGGAGGAGGCTGGATCTGCAGCGTCCGTGGGTCCAGTCGACGGAGTGGACTCAGGCTCTGCAGGGAGTAGAGGTGTCTCAACAGATGGAATCGTCGGGGCAGGAGTGGAGATCTCAGCAACAGGCTCAACAGCAGCATGAGTCTCGACAGAAGCAGCAGCAGGAGATACATGAGCAGGCTCGGAAACAGGGTCAGCAGCAGGCTCAGAAGGCTGAAGAGCTGCAGCAGATGGCTCTGGAACACCGGAAGTGGTGCCAACTCCAGGAGCAGAAGTGGAAGTACCAGCAGCAGCAACAGTGGCCTCATCGCCACGGGCATAAGAAGTGACAAGCTCGTCAAGCTCCTCATCGTCCATCTCCTCGGCCTCAGACACAGACGGAGGAAGATCAATCCCCATCATACGCGCCATACGGCAGACTACCTCCTCAGTACGAGCCAAACGGGAGTCGTGCTGACGAAGTAGGCGTACGACATCGTCCAATGTAGCAGGGGAAGAGGAGGCTGCAGCAGCTGACGGAGTAGACTGAGATGCAGATGCGATAGACCTCTGCACGTGACGAAGAGCCGCTAGAGATTTCTTCACGGCCGTCGCGTTCAGAGGCGTACCCAAAGGACGCTCATCGTCAGGAGGGAGGGGGACTCGGAAATGACGGAATACAAGAGTCAACAGGCAGGGGTATGGAATGTGCACAGACTTATTGGTCTTGCGTATACACTCGAAAGAATCCATCTTATCGAGTATCACGCGAGCCCAATTAATCTCGCACCCCAAGAAAAGAGCGTATATGAGTTTCAAGAACGGCTGGGATGGGAGTGAAGAGGATCCATACTTAGGGAGGAGACATGACTTCAGAATCAGGTTAAGAACCCACGCATTCGGCTTAAAAGATTTCGATGGAACACCAATGAATGCAGAGGGGATAACCTGGAAAATCTCAGAAAGAATAGACTGATCCAAGGAAGAAATGTCATCTACGGAAATGTCCGAAGGGAGGAGACCACACGATGCACAACCAAGAATCTCCCCCAAGATTTCTGCCGTGAGAACTATAGGAGTTCCCAAGACAGTCGTCTCAATGGAGTGGCTGGCATCGTACTGGCCTCGAATACGATTGGCATAGAATAATTTCACGAGGCGGGGATACGGTTTGGGATTGGCCTTGGGGTCGTATCGGAGATAATCTAGGAGACCACTATAGGAGAGTTGGTCGGCTAAGCCAAGGAAATCAGAAAACTGGACGAAGTGCTCCAATAACATCGGGCAGTGTTCAATACGGTTGTAGGCCGCGAGACACAAAGGGTCGTCGCGACACAACGATATGTCAACACCCCCCGCTGGCATTGGGCCTTTTCCCTTTGGCTGGCGAGTCCTAGGACGAAGTGGAGGAGTGGGTTCCCTAGTAGGCTCATCCTCTGGGATAAATTCAGAGTCGGAATCGGGAGGAGTAGCCGGAGTGTGAAGAATAGGCTTTTTGGTCTTGGATTTGCGGGGTTTAACTATGGCAGTCCTAGGCTTCTTAGGAGGTGGCGAAGATGGAGAGCCTTGGGTTGACTTGGCACGACGCTTAGGCTTCGGGGGATTCCTAGCGGTAGGTTGTTCTACGGTCATAGGTGAAGCCCCGGAAGAGGCGATAGGAATTCTAGTCTTAGCCATAGCACTACGAGCACAAGCAATCGATAACGAAGATCAAATATCCTAGCACAAACCCTAGAAGCTAGCACAAACCCTAGAATACCAAATGAAATCGAAAAGCACAAACCCTAGGTTAAAACTAGAATCCGAAACCCTAGAATACCTAGGAGGAGAAATCGACCTAGGAGAGGGAGGGAGATACCTAGGAGGTGGAGTCGACGGCGGCAGACGGCGGGGATGGCCGGAGATATGGCCGGAGACGACGGAATTTGAAGGGGCTCGAGAGGGGGTTTGGGGTTTTCGGGCTGGAGCAAAAGAGAAGACCGACTAATAAAGAAATTAGTCGGATGAAGTAGAGTATAAGTCGGTCGGGATACGAAAAGACTCAACTGCCCTAACACACTTAGTCGGTCACAGTTCAAGCACTGACCGACTAGATTACGATCTAGTCGGTCGGTCAATGAGCTTGAACCGACTAAGTCCGAAACAGAGGCACAGAGGGATTTTTAGGGCTAGAATTAGTCGGTCGCAGTATATTCACTGACCGACTAGTTTTCAATCTAGTCCGTCGGAAAGTGTACTGAGACCGACTAACGAAAGAAAAAGATAGGAGTTAGATATAGGCTTGATCTAGTCGGTCTGAGTTCATTTGCTGACCGACTAGATGAGCATCTAGTCGGTTGACAAGTGAACTTAGACCGACTAGAAGAGTCCAAAAATTGAAAATTGATTTCTCTTCACAAACCACTTGGATGAAATATCATAACTCACTCATTAGACATCTAAATTACCCCATAAATCGTCGAAATCTTAAATACGACATTGAAATACGAATTCGATCATAAATTCAAATATATCACATAAAATTCCCAAAAATTCAATAAATCTAGCATGAATGAAATATCGCGAAATATAATAGCATGCAAGATAATTGAATTAAAATATGAATCCTATATCTCGGATTCACCCATAATCCCCAATTCTCGACGTAACCGCACAAAGGAGTCCTCCTTTAGGGGTTTCGTGAAAATATCGGCGATTTGCTTTTGGGTTTCAACGTACACTAAAATGATGTCCTTTTTAGCTACATGATCATCTAAGAAATGGTGTCGGACATCTATGTGTTTCGATCGGGAATGGTGCACCGGATTCTTTGAAAGACAGATAGCACTTTGGTTATCCACCATGATAGGGCTAGTATCACAGTGAATACCAAAATCCTTCAAAGTGTGTCTCATCCAAAGAACCTGGGCACAAGCGGTACCGGCGGCAATATATTCCGCCTCGGTGGTTGAAAGTGATACCGAATTTTGCTTCTTGGAAAACCAAGAGACAAGAGAATTTCCTAGAAAATGGCAAGTGCCACTAGTACTTTTCCTGTCGGATTTGCATCCCGCATAATCAGCGTCACTATATGAGACTAACTCATATGTGCTAGATTTCGGATAAAGTAATCCAAAATCTAAAGTGTAACTTAGATAACGGAAAATACGCTTTACCGCTACTAAGTGAGACTCCTTAGGTTGAGACTGATAACGAGCACATATGCATACGGCAAACATAATATCGGGCCTACTTGCGGTAAGATAAAGCAAACTACCTATCATACCTCGATATAGACGAATGTCTACATCCTTACCGCCCGTATCCTTGTCAAGATGTGTAGTCGTGCTCATCGGAGTCTTTTTCCCGGAGGCATTCTCCATTCCAAATCGCTTTAGCAACTCCACCGTGTACTTCGTTTGGTGGATGAAGATTGCATCGTTCATTTGGCGAATTTGGAGACCTAAGAAATATTTGAGTTCGCCCATGTGGCTCATCTCAAATTGTTCCTTCATAACATTAGAAAACTCTTTGCAAAGAGCAAAGTTAGTATCACCGAAAATGATATCATCAACATAAATTTGAACTAATAATATATCATTATTCGCATGCTTAATAAAAAGTGTTGAATCGGCTTCACCCATTTTAAAATTCAAATCAAAAAGAAAATTCTTTAGGCGATCATACCAAGCTCGAGGAGCTTGTCTCAACCCATAAAGAGCTTTCTTTAGTTTAAAAACATGATTTGGAAATTTTTCATTTATGAAGCCCGGAGGTTGAGAAACGTAAACTTCCTCAACGACATCTCCGTTTAAAAATGCACTTTTAACATCCATTTGAAATAATTTAAAATTCTTATGGCATGCAAAAGACAATAATAATCTAATTGATTCTAATCTAGCTACCGGAGCGAAGGATTCTTCGAAATCGATACCTTCCTCTTGGCGATAGCCTTGAGCTACTAACCGAGCTTTGTTCCGGACGACGACTTGGTTTTCGTCGGTTTTGTTCTTGAAGATCCACTTTGTCCCTATGATGGTGTGGTTCTTCGATGGCAATGGAACAAGCTCCCATACCTCATTCCTCTCGAATTGAATGAGCTCCTCCTCCATGGCTAAGATCCAAGCGCTATCTTCGCATGCTTCATTAATATTCTTTGGCTCTATCGATGAGGCAAAGGCACAATTTGCGAAGTGGTGAACTTGCGATCTCGTCTTGACACTATCATAGATATTGCCAATGACTTGCTCATGGGGATGGTCACGAACCGAATGAAGCCGTTTGGGAATACCTTGATCACTAGGAACATTCTCAACAACTTCATTAGTTGGGTTAGTCTCAATAGAATCAATAGAATCATTAGACTTAGAATTATCAAACGAATCACATAAAACATCCAAAGAATCATTATCATTTGAAATTCTAGTTGGAACAAATCCTTCATTAAATGAGACATGAAGCGACTCCTCGATCGTTGAGGTTCGTTTGTTGAATATCCGGTAGGCATTGCTACGCGTAGAGTATCCAACAAAGATCCCCTCATCGGATCTTGGATCGAATTTGTCCAAACTACCATATGTGTTCTTAATAAAACATTTCGAACCAAAAACACGAAAAGTTTTAACTTGAGGCAACCTACCAAACAACAATTCATAACAAGTTTGTTTAGTGCCGGGCCTCAAAAGTATTCTATTAAACACATAGCAAGCGGTGTGTACCGCTTCCGCCCAAAATTAATGGCCAAGTTGGCTATCATCAAGCATAGTGCGAGCACACTCCACTAGCGTCCTATTCTTTCTCTCAACTACACCATTTTGAGGAGGTGCACGAGGGAAAGAGAAGGTGTGAGTAATACCAACTTCATCACAAAATGTCTCAAAAGACTCATTCTCAAATTCACCTCCATGATCACTACGAATAGTGACAATGGTGGTTCCTAAGAGATTTTGTACTTTCTTAACAAAAATTGTGAAGTTTTCAAAAGCTTCATTTTTATTACACAATGAAAATACCCAAGTAAATCTTGAATAGTCATCTACGATGACAAGTCCATACCTTGCATTTCCTAAGGAAGCTACTCTAGTTGGCCCAAATAAGTCTAGATGTAATAGCTCTAGTGGCCGTTTAGTAGAGATGCTTTTCTTAGGTTTAAATGAAGATTTAGGAAGCTTGCCACGTTGACAACAATCACAAAAACTTTTCTTTTCAAAAACAAGCTTCGGAAAACCTTTGATAGAATTCAATTTTGAAAGCTTATATAGTGTTCCAAAGTTCACATGTCCAAAGCGTCGATGCCATAAGTGTTGTTCACTTGTGTTGGCAACGAGACATTGTTCATATGACTTAGGAAGATCCAAAATATAAATGTCTTTATGACGAGTTCCGGAAAATAATAATTTTTCATTATCCTTTCTTAAAATATGACACAATCCTTTCGCAAAGCTAACTTTGTAACCTTTGTCACAAAGTTGGCTTATTGAAATAAGATTATGATTTAAACCACTAACAAGATAAACATCACTAATTAATGGTTTAGAAGGGTTACCGACTTTACCAACACCTATGATGGTTCCGCTCTCGTTGCCTCCAAATACGACGCTGTTTCCATTCGCAATGGGAACCACTCCGGAGAGCAATTGAGCGTCACCCGTCATGTGTTTTGAACACCCGCTATCGAGTATCCAATTCCCTTTGGAGCTAAATTTAAATTTGTTGATCCTCTTCTTTTTCTTTTCCTTGAGTACCTAAAGATAGACACTTTCA
This sequence comes from Scilla litardierei, assembly GCA_030789695.1. Classification (NCBI taxonomy): domain Eukaryota; kingdom Viridiplantae; phylum Streptophyta; class Magnoliopsida; order Asparagales; family Asparagaceae; genus Scilla; species Scilla litardierei. The sequence continues at coordinate 216,457,076 of CM061141.1, read as the reverse complement.
TATCATGGTACCCAAGGTCATTGGGTCCAAGGGATTAGACCTTTGGAAGCCAAGTCCAAGTGGACTTAGACTTCCCCACATAATTCTTACTATGCACAATATCCGAAAAATAAGCATTCATATACATTTGTTTTTCGTCCATGCTTGTGTCCTTTGGGCTCCAAATAGTGAATATTTTGGGAGCCATCATCCTATTGGGTGCATGCATGCGACGTTGATTTCTACGTGATGCATGTTGTGGATAGGCATACGGGACATGATGGAATGGTGCACGACGAGAATTATTCATATGATGCGGTGGGTGAACATATGCATGTGTGGGAACACGTGCGTGAGGGTGTCTCACATGGTGTGCACGTGCCCGAGAATGTGTTGCATAAAAATCATCATATGTGTGAGCCGGTGGAGTAGGACGTGTGTTCCTACGTGGCATGTTATTGGTGTACATGTAGGCATGCCCCTTCTTTGGAGGTCCACCCAAAGTGGGTTTCTTTCCAAAAGAGGGTGTGGACGAGGTGGAAGCACCATTGGTAGATGAACTACCAATAGAGTGTTTGCTACCACTCGTAGAGTCACCGGAAGTTGGCCTAACAAAGGTAGTGGCCGCTTTGGATGGACATCCCATCGTATACCCCAAACCAATGTGGTGATTGGCCGGAAGTAAGTCACTTAGGATTTTATCCAAATGGTCCTTACCTTTGTTGAATTTGTTAATTCGGCCCAATGTGTTCTCATAATTCTCTTTGAGAGAACGCATAGAAGTATCCAAAGTGGATACTTGCGATGTGAGCACAAAAACACGAGATTTAAGATTCTCGTTCTCAATACTCAAAGTCGAGTTTTGAGAAGTTAAATCCGCTATCCTATGTTCTTCCGGATCATCTATGCTAACATGTTCAAGTTTAGATTTGAGATTAACAATCTCATTTCTTAACTCTTCAACAACGGTGTCGTTGTTGGTGATGATATTCTTAGGCGATGTTTGAATGCTAGCTAGGTCATCTTTTACCTTAGTATATCTATTTACTAACTTAGTGTATTTTGACCAAATTTGAGAGTTAGCATTTCTAAGATCATCCATCGTTACCTCATCGCTTTCGTCATTACTATCATCGGAAGAGGAGGATCCTTGATCTTGCTCCTCTCTTGCCATGAAACACATGTGCACTTGCTCCACGTGCTCATCGTCCGACTCTCCGCTTGAAGAATCATCGGAGTCGGTGAAGGTAGCTCCGACAAGTCCCTTCTTGTTTCCTTTCGTGTACTTCTTGGACTTGTCATACTTTGGCGCCTTCCACTTCTCCTTTTGCTTATTGAGGGGACACTCCGCTTTCATGTGTCCCGGCTTATTGCACTTAAAACACAAAGGAGAGGAAGAGGCGTTAGAAGAACCAAATTTACCTTTGGTCTTGAAGTTACCTTTTCGGAAGAAACGGTTGAACTTCTTGGCCATGAGTGCCATGGACTCCAAGTCCATTTCTTCTTCCGAGTCCTCATCATCGGTAGAGGTGGATGAAGCCGCCTTGAATGCAATCGCCTTTTTCTTAGGCGCATCTAGGTTCAAATAGGACTTCATCTTTTCTTGTAGCTTCACCTTGCTATCTTTGCGTACCTCGTATGACATCAAAGTACCCATTAGTTGAACAACGGTATATTTGTTCATGTCATTACCTTCCTCGATGGCGAAGGTACGTTTTTCCCAAGAAGAGGGAAGTCCTTCAATAAGCTTTAAGCACTTCTCCTTTTGAGTGTAGATCTTGCCGAGGGCCTCTAACTCGTTTATTATGTCAACGAAGCGAGCGTAATATTCTTTCATCTTCTCGCCCTGTTGCATATGAAACATTTCGTAATCTTTGGTTACGACTACGAGTTTAGAGTCTCTTACCCGACTCGTCCCTTCATGTAGTATGAGGAGAGAGTTCCAAATTTGATATGCACTCTTACATGTGCATATCTTATTGAAGTCCTCGGGCTCCAATGCGCATTGCAAGGCGTTCATTGCCTTGGCATTGCTTACCTCCGCGGCGACCTCCGCGGTTGTCCATTTCTCAAAGTCTTCTTCTTCGGGCTCGATGTACTCCTTCATTGTAGTCCTCCATAAAGATGCACTTCGGAGGAAGGTTTCCATCCGACATTTCCAGTACCCGTAGTTGGTACCGTTGAAGAATGGAGGCCTTGTAGAGGAATGTCCTTCCATCACCGATGACGCTCCTTCACGGTTCTTGAAGGTGTCATAGTTGGAAGGTGGAGGCACGGTCTTGTTGTCGTTGGCAGACATAGCTGTGTATCTGGCTCTGATACCAAATGTAATGCCCTACCAGCTACTGCACAAGTACTAGAGGGGGGTGAATAGTACTTTAAAATAATAAGGAGTATAATTCCAAATTAAATTGCAAACAACTACCAAATCAATTTGCGGAAGCTTAAATTGAATGATAACACAAAATTAACAATGCTAACAAACGAAGTTAATGGGTTCGGATCCACCCAAGTCTCCCCGACTTGTTCCCGGTGATCCTACGTCCCAACCACCCGGATCCCCTCCAGATACTTGAGTTAGAAACCCTAACTCAAGATTTCCACTATGAATATCTTGTGAAAAACCTTCACAAGATCAAATCATACATGCAATGGCAAAGTGAATCCCACAACCCGGGATCACAATCTTCTCTCACAACCGAGAGAATCACAAGCAATATAAATGAGTTATATTGAAATAAACAACTTACCACAAAATCCTATACCTTGAGTTTTTCTTACCCAAATGGTGAAATGAAGGATTTGAGGAAGATGAAGTCACCAATACCTAGCACCAAGGAAATGACCAGCAAACGGTGCCTAGGAATGAGTTGGAGACTTGGATCAAGCAATAGCTTGAAGAGCTCACCAAGAACTAGCTTCTCTCTAGATCTAGAAATGAGAGAGAATGGGTTTCTTGTGAGGAAGAGAGCTTTAGATTTGAGGGAGAATAGTTATCTCTTTAGAACTCAATGAATCTCTTAATGGCAGCTCTAACCTAGATAGAAATGACCTAGGTTCGTATTTATAGGGTCCCATAAAAACAAGTTAGGTCATTCACCAACGGATAGAAATCTGTGAGACTTAGTCGGTCAAAGAACAATCACTGACCGACTAGTTCATCAACTAGTCGGTCAGCCAAACAACGTGGACCGACTAAGAGTAGATCTGAGAAGAAAGAGAATTTCAGACCTAGAAATCTAGTCGGTCCAAGAACACTGTCTGACCGACTAGTTTCACAACTAGTCGGTCATCCAATGAACGTAGACCGACTAAGAGGCAAAATAACTTAGTCTGAATGCAAAGTGACTTAGTCGGTCCAAGAACAAAAGTTGACCGACTAAATTGTCAACTAGTCGGTCACCAAACGTTCTTAGACCGACTAACGGATGAACAGTAGCTTAGGAGAAATTTAGCATAAACAATAAGTCACAACTAGTCGGTCAAAGAAGCATCACTGACCGACTAGTTCACAAACTAGTCGGTCGGTGAGTCAACGTAGACCGACTAACTGTAAACAGTAAAGTCCAAGAAATTAGAGAATCAAACTAGTCGGTCCAAGAACAGTTGCCGACCGACTAGATCACCATCTAGTCGGTCAGTACTTGTTCTTGTACCAACTAACGTGCACATACAAATCCGAATCGAAGCGCGACGCTTCGAGGAAGTTAGAATGAACTTGTGCAAGGATCCTAGAGCTACGAAATGAGCGTAATGAAGATATATACATAAGATATACTCAAGGCTTAACATTCTATCAATCGAATCTAAAAGACTATAAATAAAACCTTAAAGAATGGTCTTCGAGAGCTTCGATTGAATCTTCATATCTTCTAAAGCGTCGCAAGAGCTTCAACGAAGCTTTAGGCATGAATATGAGCTTTGGGAAGTGTTGAGATGTCGCTTTGAATGTTCTCGTGAAATTGGCGACGATCTCCAAAACTGCGCTCACAAATTGTTAGTTCATGAATTATTTATGTTTGCTCATCATCAAAACCAAATCCGGGGAGTCCAATATTCAACAACTAACCCTTTGGAAACCAAGTCCAAGAGGACCGTGATTTCCCAACATAATCATCATTCAAAATAATATCATTAATATATGATTGCACATAAATATCCTTAGCATGCATGCTTGTGTTCTTCGGACCACAAATTGTGTATGTTTTGGGAGCCCTAATCCTATTGGAAGCATGCATACGTTGTTGATGTCTATGTGATGCATGTCGTGGATAAGCATATGACATATGAGGAAATGGTGCATGATGATAGTTGTTCATATGATAATGAGGATGAGCATATGAATGTGGTGAAACACGTGCATGAGTGTGTCTCACATGGAGTGCACGTGCTCGTGGATGCGGAGCATAAAAATCATCATATGTGCTAACATGTGGAGTAGGATGTGTGTTCCTACGTGGCATGGTATACATGAAAGCATGACCCTTCTTTGGAGGTCCACCCAAAGTGGGTTTCTTTCCAAATGGGGGTGTGTACCTAGCGGAAGCACCATTGGTAGAAGAACTACCCATGAAGTGTTTACTCCCACTAGTAGAGGCATCGAAAGTTGGCCTAACAAAGGTGGCGGACGATTTGGATGAATCTCCCATCTTATACCCCAAGCCAATGTGATGATTGGCCGGAAGTAAGTCATTTAGGATATTATCCAAATGGCCCTTACCTTTATTGAATTCATTGATTCGGCCTAATGTGCACTCATATTTCTCGGTGAGAGAATGCATCGAAGCATCCAAGGTGGACACTTGCGATGTGAGTGCACAAACACGTGACTTGAGATTTTTATTCTCAATACTCAAAGTTGAGTTTTGAGACGTCAAATCCGCTATCACATGTTCATTCGAATCCTCTATATGAACATGCTCAAGTTGAGATTTGAGATTTACAATCTCATTTCTCAACCCTTCAACAACGGTGTCGTTATTGACGATGATAGGTTTAGTCGAGGTTTGAAGACTAGTTAGTTCATTTTTAGTCTTAATAAATCTATTAGCCAATTTAGAAAACTTACCCCAAAGTTGTTCGTTGGCTAATCTAAGTTCATCCATTGTTACCTCACCGCCTTCATCCTCGCTTTCCTCGCTTTCATCGGAGGAAGTCTCTTGAACAAGGTCTTCTCTTCCCATGAAGCACATGTGTGCTTTCTCCTCCTTTTCATCATCCGACTCTCCACTTGAGGAGTCCTCGTCGGAGTCGGTGAATGTGCCGACAAGTCCTTTCTTGTACTTTCTCGACTTGTCGTATTTGGATGCCTTCCACTTCTCTTTGTGTTTGTTGAGAGGACAATCCGGCTTGATGTGTCCTGGCTTGTTGCATTTATAACACACGGGAGTAGAAGCATTAGTAGAACTAACTTTAGATTTATTTCTAAAGTTATATTTTCGGAAGAATCGGTCGAACTCCTTTGCCATATGGGCAATGGATTCTATGTCTAACTCTTCTTCCGATTCTTCATCATCGGTAGATGGAGTGGCCTTGTACGCAATCGCCTTTTTCTTTGGCTCGTCTTGCTTCAAGTACTACTTCATCTTCTCCTTCATCTTGATCTTACTTTCCTTGTGTACCTCGTAAGACAACAAGGTACCCATTAGTTGTACAACAGTGTACTTATTCATATCGTTACATTCCTCGATGGCGAAGGTACGCTTTTCCCAACAAGAAGGAAGTCCGTCAATAATCTTCGTGACTTTCTCCTTTTGGGTGTAGATCTTCCCAAGAGCTTCCAATTCGTTGGAAATGTCCACGAAGCGAGCATAGTAGTCCTTCATAGTTTAACCCTATTCCATGTAAAACAACTCGAATTCTTTGTTAGCGATAACGAGTTTAGAATCTTTTACCGTACTGGTTCCTTCGTGCAAGATGAGGAGTTGGTTCCATACTTGATATGCACTCTTACATGTGCATATCTTGTTGAAGTCTTCGGGCTCCAACGCACATTGCATGGCATTCATTGCCTTGGCATTGTTTACCTCCGCGGCAACCTCTGCGATAGTCCACTTCATGAATTCTTGTTCGGCGGGCTCGACATACTTCGTCAATGTGGCTCTCCAAAGTGAAGCGCTCCGGAGGAAGGTTTCCATCCGGTATTTCCAGTACTCATAGTTGGTACCGTTGAAGTGAGGAGGCCTAACATAGGATTGTCCTTCCATAACTGAAGAAGATCCTTGACGATCCTTGAAGACGTTGTAGTCGTTGTTTGTCATAGCTTTGAACTCTGGCTCCGATACCAATTGTAGTGCCCTGTGTAGCTACTGCACATGTACTAGAGGGGGGTGAATAGTACTTTAAAATAATCAAGAGAGTTATTCCTAATTATTGTGCAAACATACAAACAACAATGCGGAATAAACAACAATCGACAAGAATTAACAAACGCAAACAGATGATATAACGGGTTCGGATCCACCCAAGTCTCCCCGACTTGTTCCCGGTGATCTTACGTCCCAACCACCCGGATCCCCTCCGGATACTTTAGTTAGAAACCACTAACCCAAGATTTTGCACTATGAAATTCTTGTAGAAAACCTCTACAAGACCAAATCATACACAATGAAAATGTGACTCCCACAACCCGGGATCACACACTTCTCTCACAACCGAGAGAACAATTCAAATATCAAATGCGATGAAATAATGAAACACTTACCACAAAATACTATGCCTTGAGTATACTTACCAAATTAGGGTAAATAGGGATTTTGAGGAAGAAGATGTCACCAAACCCTAGCTCCAAGAAGTTGACCAGCAATGGAAGCCCAGGTGGATTTGGTGACCTTGGATCAAGCTCTTTGGCTTGGAAGGCTCACAATCAATGAATCTCTCTTGAGGAATAAGAGTGAGGGAAAGATTCTAGTAAGAAGAGATAGCTTTAGAATGGAGTTGATTTGCTTCTCTTTGATTTCTCTAAACCTCTAAAATGGCAGCCTTGGATACTAGGAAAGAACCCCTCCAAGTATATATAGGATAGAGGAAAGAGAGAGCAAAAAACGTTTCAATTAATGCTCCAACGGCTTATTCTGAAGCAGACTAGTCGGTCTAAGAAGGATCGCTGACCGACTAGATTAGCAACTAGTCGGTCGGTGATTCTTCATGGACCGACTAACTGGCTCACAGCCAAAAGAGAAAGTTCCAGGCAATATGAACTAGTCGGTCTAAGAAAACTTGCCAACCGACTAGTTTGCCAACTAGTCGGTCGGTGAGTGTTCTTTGACCGACTAAGAGATGAAATCAAAGTAGCTGAATACAAGTTACACTAGTCGGTCTAAGAACAAATTCCAACCGACTAGTTTCACAACTAGTCGGTCGATGAATTTTCTTGGACCGACTAACTGTAAACAGTAACTCAGGCTGTACAGAGGCAATGATAACTAGTCGGTCTGAGAAGGATTCCTAACCGACTAGATCGTCATCTAGTCGGTCGGTGAACCTTCTTTGACCGACTAATTGATCAACAGTGCCAGGCTGAATTGAGCAAGGACATCTAGTCGGTTCAAGAGGAATTGTCGACCGACTAGATCGTCATCTAGTCGGTTGGTTCTTCTACTTGAACCAACTAAGATGCACTAGAAGCCGAGGGAAGAAGCGATAGGCTTCGGGAAAGTTTCTAATGGGTTCTAAGATAATCCTAGCACTAAGATATGAGCGAAATGAAGATTATAATGTAAGTCCAACTCAAGGCGTAACATTCTATTCTATGAAGCTAGAAGACATTATGTTAAACATGATGAACGGTCTTCAAAACTTCAATCTTCACTCTTCACTTCGATAAAACTCCTTGAGCTTCAACGAAGCTTTAGGCACATGATCACACGTATTGATAATTCTTGAGACGTCGCTTTTGATGTACGTATTCTTTTGGCGATGATCTTCATAACTGCGCTCACAAAGAGTTAGTTCACGATATTTATGTTTGCTCATCATCCAAAACCAAATCCGGGGAATCAATACTCAACACTACCTTCCTCCAAGTTCCTTCTCAAGGTAACCTCCTCTCTCCTTCTCTTGCCCCATGGCTACGCTTAGGATAGGCGATTCAGTGTCGGGGTCAAGGGACCCCCCGGCGCCCGAATCTGGCAATGTCCGGCCTTCGGGACCCGGTGCCCCCTTGGGGACTCGTCCCGTCCAAGATAAGGGCAAAAGAAAGCTTTTTACAGACCCCTTAGGTGATGATGTGGCTCAGGCTACTGAGAGGTTCGATGTTCCCCCGACGGTCCTTGGGTCTTCGTCTATGGCCACCTTCCCAGTGGCTACGGAGATCCGGGAGAAGTACTTATGCCATCCATACGACGCCAGGATCCCCTTTAGTGACAAACGGATTTGCTTCCCATGGAGTAACGAGGTCGGCGTTTATGTCGAAATATTCCGCCTAGGGCTCCGCTTCCCCTTTCATCCTTTCATCATCCAAGTCATGGAATTCCTGATGGAGGATTTGTGCCATTTGACTCCGTACTCCGTCGCGGTGCTGACCGGGTTCGTCATGATCAGCTGTGTCCATGGCTTGGAGCCGTATATTCCTCTTCTCTTTAACTACTACCGGGTCCAGACGGTCGGCCAAGGATCGTGGCAGCACCTCCGGGCCCACGCGGGGAGGGAATGTTTACTCGGCCTACCCCGCTGGGTGGGGGATTGGAGCTCGTGCTATGTTTTTGTTGTCTTCCCTGGGGATGCTGAGATCTTGACAGGTTGGGGAGGGCTGTGTCAATATAACTTGACATTGACCCTCTCCGAGGCTGACTAAGCAGCCGTCCGTCTTTTGTCATCTCTTCCCTTAGAGGAGAGGTCGGTCTGGCCTCTGCTGGACGACCTGCTCCTCAAGAACATCATGTGGTCCCCTGGTAGGCGCTCCTTTTTTGCTTTCCTCCTCGCTTACCCTGATCTTCTTTCCTGATGCACAGATGGCTGGGCGTGAGTTTACCCGCAACGTCGACGAGCTCATCCGGCGCGGATCCGGCCGAAGCTAAGGGAACCCTTCAGGCCAGGCGCCCCGTCACACCATTGACGAAGAGGTGCACCAGACCAAGCCTACCATGGGGAGGGTGGAGGCCATGCCACTCCCCTTGGCCGTGTCAGACCTCCTCACAGGAGTGGCTATGGGGGCCAAACTCCCCCTCCCCGTCTAGGCAGAAGGAGGCAACGATGGAACCGGGCCGATTCCTCGTGCACCCACGAGCGGTCGTGGTGCCGGGCACAAGCCCCCCCCCGGCGTCCGCTGGACCCAGCGAGAGGAAGAGGAGGAAGGAGGGTGGAGAGTCCCGCACTCCGGTGGCTCCCGAGATGCCGATGGCCTCAGGTGAAACTCTCCCGTTTACCCTGGTGGCCACCCCTGCGGTCTCGGTCGAGCCCTACGTGGTGGGAGCCGGTGGCATACTGGCGAATGCCCTGGAGGGCCCCGAGGTTGCCCTTGGGGCCTCGGTATTCGTTGACCGGGCCCTGGCCAACCAGTTGGCCCACGGCACCATCCTCCCGAGGGACCGCTCTCTCCTGGAGAGAGCTCCCACCGATAAACTGTCGGACTCCTTAGTCTGGCAACTTCAATAGGTTTGGCTGCCCTGCTGCTCCCAAATCTGTTCCTTGATCCTTCTTAGCATAACCCTTTTCTCTTTGCAGGCCACTGTGATGGCGGTCGAGGCGCAGCGTCGGGCGGCCCAGGCGAGGGACGTCGAGGAGTCCTCGGCTCAGGAGCGTTCGAGGGCCAAGGCGGCTAAGGTGGCGGCTCAGGAGGCTCGCATGGAGGCTTGGCAGCTCCGACGCCAAGTGGATGATCTTGTTTCCTAGGTGCTGGACCTCCAGGGGGAACTAGCTGATGTTCAGAGGTCGACCAGAGCGGCTAAAGAGGCGTTCCGCCAAGAGAGGGGCGATCTCCAAAGCGAGCTGGCAGACCTGCGTCAGATGACCCGGTTCGTCGAGGAGGTGGAGAGGGGTGTCGACGGGGTCCTGTGGACCAGGATCGCGGAGTTCCTTAGGGAGGCCTTCAGCTCCTACGAGGACCTCCTGGCTCCCCGGATTATTGACGTTGTCCAAAACTCCTTCCGGCGGTTTGCGGAGCACGCCCCGACAGCCTCTTCCACCCGCAGATCCCCCACGCTCTGAGCAGGGCAAGGTGCCAGAGGACACTTCCTCCCGTTACCCAGGGCCTTAGGCTTCTTCATTTTGTTCCCCCCCCCCCCCCGTTTTTTCTTTTGGCTTGTAACCTTAAACAATTTATTTATAAATCTCCTTTGTCGGCCCATGTACTTGTCGTCATTTTTCTGCTTTGCATAGGGTGGGGGCCCTCGGTCTTGTTGATCTTTTGTTGCGCTTGACTTCGTCGTAGATCCCAAGATTTGCTGGTATCCCCTTATCATTTGGAGGCGTTCTTGGCCGACCCGCTGTGGCTTTCCCTCCACTCGTGATACTTGAGCCAGTCGGGGGGCCGCCTTGCATATTGCGGACGTGTACCCAGTCCGAGTGTTCGCTCCATGAGGAAGGAAAAAATCACCCTCGATCTACTGGCTCATGCTTGTTTGATCTTCAGTCCCGCTGGGTAAGTTATCCCCAACTTTGCAGTTGGTCCGCAAGGTGAGCTTGTTGGATATGGACGACATGAATACACCCATGAGGGGATGTATGAGGGTATACGGACCTCAGATGTCGCGTGCACGAAAGCGTGCACGAATGAAACCTTTTCTCGTGTGAAAAGGACCACTCGATAAGTGGAAAAAGTCACTTTATAAGTGCATAAAGGCACTTGATAAGTGAATGAAGAAGAGGATAAGTAAATGTGCTAATATAGGCTAATAAGCTTATATTTAGTTATTTCCTACAATAACTACCCCTAAAGCCTATAAATAGGACCCAAGGGTAAGGCATTTACACTAATCTTACCATGCCATAAGTTTGCATAAGGCAACTTGTGTTCTTCTTCTCCCTTCCATTAAAATCCTCTTCTAAATAGAGATTTAGGCGGTGAAACGCTGCTTCGATCCTCCGTGACGAAGTACTGACCATTGTGGCGAATCCAAGGACGAGGTTCAGAGATTACGGTGTCGCATACGCAAGCATAAGTCTCTACTTTATTATTCGATCCTAACGTCCTTGTTTTGACAGGATCCTACATTGGTATCAGAGCCATACGGGTTCGCCCTGGTCTAACCGTCGCCCCGGTCTCACCGATGAACGCGGCGTTGTCTCTTTCACAAATGAGTATCCTACCATTATGGATATGGTAGGAACGCATCGTGACGGGGAGAACGCAATAGTTGTTCTTTTGACGTTAGGGTCTTTTGCCATTACAGATATGGCAGGAACTCTCCGTGACGGGAAGAACTTACCGTTCATCTCGCCAAACTCGCGCACCTCATGGATGCTGAGTCTCCATTCAATTGAGAATGTGAACTCTCTTCATGTAGATCGTGAGGTTTGCGGCCTTGAAAACGCGTTCTCTTCATTTTTTGGCACACGGCCATTGACGCAAAACCGTTTTCTCAACGAACGGGTGCTTCATCAGAGAAGACGATGGTGGTTATTCTCAACGGAGAAGATGACATTTTTGGTGCATGATCACCATGGCCATATGGGCTATGGAGGCAATACATCCCCCCTCCCCATGCGGAGGGGGTTGGCTATGGCCAATAACTACCACGGTGACCCCTCCGGTGGGGTGTGTGCGGCCAACCCCATGCAAGGGGGAGGTCGGCCATGGCCAGGCCGGCTCTGGCCGGCCTCGGCCAGGGCCAGGGGGCCCTGGCCGTGGCCAGGGACAGGCCTGGTTGAGGCCAGGGCCAGGGCCAGGAGGCCCTGGCTGGCCTCGGCAAGGGCCAGGGGCTGGCCTGGCCGGCCCTGGCAGGGGCCAGGGCCGGCGCCCTGGCCGGGGGCCAGGGCAAGGACAGGGCCCTGCCGGCCCTGGCAGAGGCCAAGGCTGGCGCCCTGGCCTCTGCCAGGGCCACGGCCGGCCCTGGCAGAGGCAGTGCCTGGCAGAGGCCAGCCCTGGCCACTGCCAGGGCCACGGCCGGCCCTGGCAGAGGCCAGGGCCACGGCCGGCCCTGGCAGAGGCCAGGGCCACGGTCATTGTCAGCCCTTGGCCTCGGCCAGGGCCAAGCCCCGGTTGGCCCTATTTTTCATGGGGAAGGGGGGATTGCATGACCGGGAGGGGGTGGCTTGCATGGCCGGTCTCTACGGAGCCGGCAGCCATAGTCTGCGACAAACTTCTCCTGTTGGGGGGAAGTGCTTGGATCCATACGGGAGCCGGCGGCGGTGGCTTGCAGAAAACTCCCCTCAAAGGGTGTTCGGCCTTGGCCAAGTTGCGATGGCAACTCTCACTTCGGAAGGAAGAAGAATTCGGCCTTGGCACGGCCACGACACGACCCCGGCAATGGCCGAGGAATTGTCGAAATATTTCGGCCATGTCACCCTGTAATGGGGTGTAGGCCCTACAAAATACGTTTGCAAAATGCGTTTGAAAAATACGTTTTCAAAATACTGCAAAATACGTTTGCAAAATACATTTGGAAAAATACGTTTTTTCAAAAAAAAACGCTTTTCCACTGCAAAGTACTATTAGAGTACTATCGTTTGATAAGTGAGGGGGAAATATTGAAAGTTGTTCTAGATGGTGATTGGAATCATAGAGAACTTTCTGATTCTAGAGCAACATCTTCAATATTTTTCGAAAGTAACTTATCAAATATATTAATATCATTCCAAGTGGGTTTTTTTTCCAAGTGGGAGTGATATTAAACTAGTTTGAAATTTCACATTCGATTGATTCAGTATCTCAATGGATCATGATTCGACCAGTGGTCTTTTGGACTAGTTTGTGGGACACCTCAGCTCAGTCTGGGGGGTAGTGAACCATGGACTAGCCATTTCCCTGGTCGGTCCGCTGGTCGAGACTAATGAATCATGAAAATGTAACAATATGATGACTATGTATATGAAATTTATGCAATGATTTTTTATCGAACCTTCGGTTTTGTGTCTTTTGCAGCATTTTAAAGCTAAAATGTCTTCTGCCGTTAAAAACATCGTCGCTGATTTGAATATAGGTGAAAAACTCAACTGCGATAATTACAAACTATGGTCTATAAAGATACAATATGTTCTAGAGGAGCAAGACGTGCTCGAAACTCTGAAGAACAAAATGATTGAACCTGAGTTGGGAACTACGGCCCAACACAGACGAGACATGGAAGCTTTAGATGCTTGGTCTCAGAAGAACAAGATAGCTCGCATTACGTTATTGTCCAGTATGGCCGATGACATAATGCGCATCTTCCGGGAGCATGACCTAGCCATGGACATATGGTCCAAGCTTGAGGAGAAGTTTGGTGGCACCTCGGTGTCCAAACATCGTTCTTTAACTATAAGATTTGATTCATACAAGAAACGTGCAGATCATTCCATGGGAAAACATCTGCGACATATGGCGAATCTCATCTCAGAGTTAAAGGATGCAGGTCATGTGCTCACTGACGAGCAACAAATCCAAGCAGTCATACGTTCCCTACTAAATGGGTGGGACCAAATGAAGATGCATCTCACTCATAAGGAGAGCATCAAGAACTTCAGCGATGTTTCTAAGCACCTCGAGTTAGAGGAAGATCGGCTTGCGGCTGCCAAGCCAAGTGCAGAAGTGCACATGGTTGCTAGTTCCTCACACGGGGGAAAGAAACGAAAAAACCGTTCGAAGTTTACTAATGAGCGTAATAAGCAACCTGAGTCTACCAAGAAACCCAAACATAAGGGTGAGAACAAGAAATGGCACAAGAAGAAAGACTTGAAGAGGATCAAGTGCTTCAAGTGCAACAAGTTAGGTCACTATGCCCGTTCTTGTACGGATAGAGGTGACAAGGTAACTTGTAATACTAGTTATATGTGTTTCTAGTTCAATATTTCTTGTAGAATCTAATCCATTTTGGATAATTGATTCAGGTGCCACCGACTACATAGCAAGGGACAGACGGTCCTTCGTGGAGTATCACCGGATACCCCAAGGAACAAAGTGGATATATGTAGGAAACAACACACGTGTTGAAGTGAAAGGCGTTGGGACTTGCAAGCTCGTCTTGGACAACGGCCGCACTATCTTACTACATAATGTCCTCTGCGCTCCGGATATTCGAAGGAATATTATATCTGTATTCGTGTTAATGGGTCTTGGTTATAGCTGGTTTTTTCATAATTATAAAGTTGACTTGTCTTGTAATAATACTCTAATTGGTTCTGGGTATGTTTTCAAAGGATTTATTGTATTAAATACAATGTATGACTCCTCATTTTGTAATGAAAATTTCCTTGTTGCAAATTCTTCGACTTATGAGTCAGATATAATTTGTTGGCACGCAAGGCTTGGTCACATTGGACCAACGCGTATGGATAGACTTGCCAAACGTGGCCTTCTATCCAATGTTTCAATGGTCGATATGTCGACCTGCAAACATTGCCTTGTAGGGAAATCTTGTCGCAAGCCGTTTGGAACCAGCACAAGGGCCGAGGTTCCATTACAGCTCATCCATTCGGACATATGTGGTCCGATGAATGTCAAGACAGGACGCGGGAAGTCCTATTTCATCACTTTTATTGATGACTTTACCCGATTCGGACATATCTATTTGATATCCCACAAAAGTGAAGCATTAACCTGCTTTAAAAACTATATGAGTTTGGTGGAAAATCAATTAGATCGCAAGATCAAGGTCTTGTGAACCGATAGAGGCGGTGAATTTCAATCTACAAGCTTTAAAGAACTTTGTGATGAAAAGGGCATAGTTCATCAGGTAACTATGCCTTATACTCCGCAACAAAATGGTGTTGTAGAAAGGAGGAATAGGACTTTAATAGAAATGGTCCGTTCAATGATGGCGCAAGCTAACTTGCCATTCACCTTTTGGGGTGATGCATTATTGACGGCCGCTTTCATCTTGAACCGCGTACCCTCGAAATCAGTTAGCTCCACTCCTTACGAGTTGTGGAACCAAAGGTCTCCTGACTTAAACATTTTGAAACCTTGGGGGTGTGCATCCTATGCACATATTTCCTCCAATAAGTATGGCAAACTTGGGCCACGGGGAAGGAAATGTATCTTTATATGATACGTAGAAAACTCCAAAGGTTATGTTTTCATTGGTCAGGAAGACAATGGAGGTCTAATTGAATTTGAGTTGAGGGATGTCACTTTCTTGGAAAACGAGTTTCCAAGACAGGGCGAGATAAGTCAAGACTTATCTCTATTTGATATTAATGATCAAGAAGGATTACCTCATTCGAGTGGGACAATTCTTGGTGAAGACGAAAATACGTTTCAACCTTCACCAATGGATGATACGAATGATGCTAATTCTATTCCATACGGGAATGATGATCCAAGTGGGAGCAATTCTAACGACATTCCAAGTGGGAGTGATATTAGAATCGATCTAAATTCGAGTCAACAAGGACTTAAAGAATCTCAAATACGACGTAGTAGCCGTACAAGGTTAGCTCCTCTAAGATTTGAGGATGAATTCCCGTAAACCTTTATGACTTTACTACAAGAAGATGACGAGCCTGCTACTTTCAAACAGGCCGTATCATGCACTGCAAAAGACAAATGGATGGAAGCGATGAAGGAGAAATTAGAATCCATGAAAGTTAACCAAGTCTGGGACTTGGTTGACTTACCCAGAGGACGTAGAGCTATTGGGTACAAATGGGTTCTCAAGATCAAGCATAAGGCTGATGGCTCTATAGACAGATATAAAGCTCGCCTTGTCGCGAAAGGTTTTACGCAACAGAAAGGGATAGACTACGAAGAGACCTTCTCACCTGTTGTTCGTTTTACCTCGATTCGCCTGATTCTGGCTATGGTAGCTTGCTTAGACCTCAAATTACATCAGATGGATGTAAAGACTGCCTTTCTCAATGGAGAATTGGACGAGGAGATCTATATGGAACAACCAATAGGGTTTGTAAAAGAAGGAAACGAACATAAGGTTTGTAAACTTCGTAAGTCCATATATGGTCTTAAACAATCCTCGAGGCAATGGTATATACGATTTCAAGAAGTTGTCTTATCAAATGGTTTTTCCATGCTTAATGAAGATAACTGTGTATATATCAAGAGGATTAAAAGCAAGTATGTTATTATGTCTCTATATGTAGATGACATTTTAATAGCCGGAAATGACAAGGGCTTTGTGTTGGATATCAAGGCTTGGCTTTCATCAGTTTTTGAGATGAAAGACATGGGAGAAGCCACATATATCCTTGGAGTTAAGATTTCAAGGAATCGTTCGAAGAAACTTCTTTCTCTTTCACAAGAGACTTATATAAAGAAGGTTCTAGAACGTTTTAATATGCAGGACTGCAAGTCCATTGATACTCCTATAAGCAAATGCGATAATTTATGTCTGAAATCGTGTCCAAAGAACCAAAAGGAAAAGGAAATTATGGAAAAATTTCCATATTCTAGTGCAGTTGGTAGTCTTATGTACGCTATGATGTGTACAAGACCGGACATCTATTTTGCCGTTGGAATGGTAAGTCGTTACCAATCCAATCCAGGGCAAGTACTCTGGAAAGTGGTTAAGAGGATAATGCGGCATCTTAAAGGAACTGCGGACTATGCTTTATGCTATCAAGGAGATGCCTTGAGGCTCGAAGGCTACACTGATGCTGATTGGGCGGGTGATCTCGATGAGCGATGATCGACCTCAGGATATGTTTTTCTACTCGGATCTGGTGCAATATCCTGGAGTAGCAAGAAACAATCATGCATCGCACTTTCAACTATGGAAGCCGAGTTTGTAGCATTTAGCATGGCAGTCCAAGAGGCTGTTTGGCTTAGGAAATTCTTAGACAGGCTAATTGATGCAAGTGACTCAGGTGATGTACCAATACACAGTGACAGTCAAGCATCTATAGCCTATGTCAAAGATCCAAAATTCCATTGTAAGACCAAACACATAGATATCCGCTACAAATTTACAAAAGACTATGATAAGACCAAGAAGGTAGACATAAGGTACATATCTACGCATGAGATGATAGCGGATCCGCTTACGAAGGCGATCCCCAGAGATGTGTTTTACAAACACTTATCATCTCAAAGATTGCGTAAGAGCTGAGTTGTACCAAT
This sequence comes from Scilla litardierei, assembly GCA_030789695.1. Taxonomy (NCBI): domain Eukaryota; kingdom Viridiplantae; phylum Streptophyta; class Magnoliopsida; order Asparagales; family Asparagaceae; genus Scilla; species Scilla litardierei. The sequence goes on along the minus strand of CM061141.1, from coordinate 216,439,948 downwards.
GTAAATTCACATGTCTGTAAAAGATCAAATTTAATAAAAGAATAAGTTCTTTTTCAACATTGCATATGAGTTTCTAGAAAATGTTTGTGTACATTTTAAAATCTCTGATATATTTTCTAGTATGTCGGACAGATTGAGATTGGCTCCCTCACATGAGCAACCGCCTTTATTATATCAGACGGATAAAATAAAGATGAGACCTGTTTAAAGTCAAAATCGTCAGACGGATGATTTAGAGTCATGACTTAAACAAAATGGTCGTATGAAAGATCTGCATCATATGGATGCTTACAAAAGATCTAAGAGGATTCTTAAATCCTATTTGTCTTATGCGGGATGTGGGTCCAGAAGATTATTTGAGTAGTAAAAGGGACTCAAAGTCAGACATTGTGGTGTCTGATCATCATCCTTACAACATCATTAAGACATACGCTCCCTGGGAAAGGAGTGATGTTGTAATACGTATTCATACTACGTATGCATTTTGACCATTGGGTTAGAATAGTAATTGTGTTTACTATTATGTGAGACCCAAAGACCACATGGGTCTTAACTTATTACCCTTTTGGACTCTAATTGGTTCCTTTAGGTTTGACTGGGTGATTGCTATCTTAGCATGTTGCTTATGGACTATGGTCAATTCGGTCCGGCGGGGCATGTTAGAAAAGCAAGTCAACTCAAGATCGAAAGGATCGCAAGAAGAGGAAGATTAATTTCATATTCACATTTGAACTTTAGAGATTCAAAGCTGGCCAGCCAATTGTAATCCAGATGGGATTCAATTGTTGAATATAAAGTATAAGAAATGTGAAGAAATAATCTAGGGTAAAGCATGCGTTGATCTACTCAACTTTGCACCTCGAGGAGTGTTGTATATCTCTAACAAGTACACAACAGCAGACTCTATGCGCATGACGGTCACACGGCCTTTTTCTCGGTATGATAAACAGAAGAGTTAAAGGAAAGATGTTTCCTTATAATCCCCTCAAGTGTGAGTGGGAGATGTTGGATATGGACGACATGAATACACCCATGAGGGGATGTATGAGGGTATACGGACCTCAGATGTCGTGTGCACGAAAGCGTGCATGAAGGGAACCTTTTCTCATGTGAAAAGGACCACTCGATAAGTGGAAAAAGTCACTTTATAAGTGCATAAAGGAACTTGATAAGTGTATGAAGAAGAGGATAAGTAAATGTGCTAATATAGGCTAATAAGCTTATATTTAGTTATTTCCTATAATAACTACCCCTAAAGCCTATAAATAGGACCCAAGGGTAAGGCATTTACACTAATCTTACCATGCCATAAGTTTGCATTAGGCAACTTGTGTTCTTCTTCTCCCTTCCATTAAAATCCTCTTCTAAATAGAGATTTAGGCGGTGAAACGCTGCTTCGATCCTCCGTGACGAAGTACTGACCGTTATGGCGAATCCGAGGGCGAAGTTCAGAGATTACGGTGCCACGTACGTAAGCGTAAGTCTCTACTTAATTATTCGATTCTAACGTCCTTGTTTTGACAGGATCCTACAGAGCTATCCCTTGGCTTTTGACCAATCCATATCCCCGCCTGCTGGGGCCTTAATGACAGGCTCGACGATCGGCCAGCTGGGGAAGTCGTTCTCAGCCTTACGGCCGATCGGATCGACCGGTCCGCGGGGGAGTTACCCCTCGGCTTACGACCGATTGAAGTCCCCACCTGCTGGGGGAGTTTCCCCCAGCCTTACGGTCGGGCTCGTCGAGTGGCCTGCTAGGGGAGTTGCCCCCAGCCTTACAACCGATCGGATTGATCGGTCCGCGGGGGAGCTACCCCTCGGCTTACGACCAACCGATGTCCCCGCCTGCTGGGGGAGTTGCCCCCAGCCTTACGGTCCGGCCCGTCGAGCGGCCTGCTGGGGAAGTCGCCCCCAGCCTTATGGCCGATCGGATCGACCGGTCAGCGGGGGAGCTACCCCTCAGCTTACGACCAATCGATGTCCCCGCCTGCAGGGGGAGTTGCCCCCAGCCTTACGGTCGGGCTCATCGAGCGGCCTGCTGGGGGATTTTCCCCCAGCCTTACGGCCGATCGAATCGACCGGTCAGCGGGGGAGCTACCCCTTGGCTTACGACCAATCGATGTCCCCGCCTGCTAGGGGAGTTGCCCCAGCCTTACGGTCAGGCTCGTCGAGCAGCCTGCTGGGGGAGTTGCCCTCTGCCTTACGGCCGATCGGATCGACCGGTCAGCGGGGGAGCTACCCCTCGGCTTACGACTCACCCAAAAATGTGTTACTCTCAAGCGTAAGAGTTCGTGCAAGTAGTAAAATTCCACGAGTTCAGATATCGTATCCTCGGGAGAAATCCTGTTGCAACCACAAGTTTAAATTAATTAGAAAATTATCTTAGAGAAACTAACTACTTTGAATGGTGATGATTTAATGGTTTTGGAAAAATGAGTTGAAAATGTTTTAGTTTTATAAAATATTTAAAAATAAGCACATGATATGGTTTCATTAGGATCCATAATATGTACTAGTTTTGTCGAATTGAGATAACTCAATGACATCTCTTTTTGGGAGAAAATCATCGGAAGATGCCTTCTTAGGGGTTAAAACTCAAAATCGACGAAGTAGTTGTTAAAATAATTTTCGTTTAAACAATAGATTAAACTTCCTTTTGGGAAGATCAAAACTCACCCTTGTGGGGTGATAATCAACTCATTCATAATCTTTTGGAAGATGAATGAGAAGCTAAAAAGAAAAAGATAACAACTTTAACAACGTTTGCTTTGAAAGCGAAGGAATTCAACCCAAACTAGCACAAATCACATTTCCTAATTACGAAATACCATGTACAATTAAAATTTAGCTACTCATGTTGAGAATAAAAGAGATTAAAAACAAAGAAAACATAACTTTATTTCTATGAAAAGAAACTCGAAAGTTAGACAAATAAGTTTGAGAAGATATCACCCCTTTTACACCCTTCAAGCTTTGCACATGAGACTTCTTCTTCCTCCTCTAAAAACCTCAATACTCTCACTCACAATAGCCTCTAAAATCAGAAATATATGAGAGAAAACTGTACAAAATTTTGATGCCAATAGCTCAAGAGAAAACACATATTTATAGGCTTCACATTCTTCTTGGGTTTAATGGTGCATGGATCTTCATCTTCCCCTTCATCAATATAAATAAAACTCCAAAAACCCTTTAAATTCTGTCACTTGAGCTGCCGGTCATGAATATAAGATGAAGAGTCACATTCAGCTTCAAATTCTGATCAAAATCAAGTCCAAATTCATCAAAATCCATCAAGAAATGCATCCAATATGCTTTAAAGAACATTGAGGGTCTGTATTGTGCTTTCTGGGTCGGATCAGCACCCGTGCCCCCATCAGAATCCGCACCCGCTGCAATTTGCGTGCGACTGCAAACGAAATGGGCCGGCCCGCTTGGCCGGCCCGTTGGACTTTTTAATTTTTTTTAATATATTGCGCGTGCGCGTTTTGCGTGAATGAGCAGCCCGCTCATTTGAAATGAGCTGGGCTCGCTCATTTCAAATGAGCGGGCTGTTTTCTTTTTAATTTTTTTTAATTTTTTTTAATTTCCCTTTGAACTAATGTACTTCCAAAATTTGTAGAAAAGTATCACGAGCTCCGAAAAATATGAATGAATAGTCGTTGGCATCGTGGGCTCGAGCTCTAGTCCTGAAAAATATAAAGAAGCACAAATTAGTTCTCAAAAAATTATAATTATGCAAACTATGAGATTAGGCTCTAATATTATAAGAATTTCTGACTGTTACCACACTAAAGCTATTTTAGCACTTACGTATGCACAAGTTGGGTCCAATAAGGGGAAAATAATGTAATATTATGCTGAAATCATACCCCCCAACTAGCTATTTGCTAGTCTCTAGCAAATAATGCGATAAATTCGGATTTAATTAAAACCCTGTACCAAACACATGATATTAACATGGCTTACACAAAAAGTTATTTCCAATTGATTTCAAAGCCAATATGCACATGTATGAAATAAAATAACATATGACAATCCTCCCAATCTAATTCAGAGAAGAGTAAAGTAGTAAGCACCGTATGTATTTATTAGGATACATCACAAATCATATCATAATTTTCAATTTTCAAGGATTTGGTCAAAAACAATGTAAAGCTTCTTCTTACTCGTGGGGGTTGAGAATGTATCACTCATTTTTCTTATTTCCTCAGAAATCATACTTCAGTTTTGTTTTTTTTAATTTATTTGTTTTGCATACACGCGATAACGCTATGAAATGCAAACACGGCTACCTTTGTATACACGCGATGATGCTATATAGACAAAGGGCTAGAATGACCCCCCCCCCCTAAATCTCATCTTTGGCGTCATCCCCAATGTTTCGTGGGGCCCCGGCTACTCAACTTGACTAGGAGAATCATTCGTTTATTCACTTATTATAGTTCTTTTTTACTCTCAACTTGAGCTATCAACTCAACCACCCACTCATAAAAAGTCACCAAACATATGCAAATGTCCAAAATTCCTATCCAATTTAGAACCAATCAACTCAATTGCTTCATCCTACTCATACATAACAATAGCTTGCACAAAACTTTTCCCAAATTATTTCAAGGAGAATATCATGACATATAAACTAGTTTCATACATGACATATTAACATTTTATTCCAATAGGGAAAAGACATTAAACCATGTCATTCAAAAATCTATGAATTCGATACCAAATAATGATCCGAGAAAAATCACATGGAATTAAGTATTTAGAGACTAAGCAAAAAGGAGTGTGATGATGAAGTCTTCTCCAAAAATTTTATTTATTTATCATTTTTAGTTTTTTTTAATAAAAAAAGAAAGAAAGAAGAAAAAATGAAAAGAAAACGAAAAAAAAACTATGAGACAAAAAATAGTCTATACTCTCCCTCAACTTAAAATAAGCATTGTCCTCAATGTAAAGGAGAGTAGTCATGGAGAGAAAACACCTGATTAGTTGCCACCCGAAGGTGGGTCCGTGAGCTCGATGGTGCTTGCCTCCTTGGTCCAAGATTCATGAAAATGCTTCAATCGTTGACCGTTCACTTTGAACTCATTGTCGTCTTTCTCATTCAATAGTAGCACCGCTCCATGTAGGAAAACTTATTTGACGATAAAAGGCCCAAACCACCTTGAGCAAAGTTTCCTAAGGAAGATGTGGTGTCTGGAATTATAGAGGAGAACCTTCTGGCCTGGTACGAACTCTTTCCTAAGGATCATTCTGTCATGAACAGACTTCATCCTTTCCTTGGATATCTTAGCATTGTCGTAGGCATCTCTCCTCAGCTCCTCTAGCTCCAACAATTGTAACCTGCGAGAAGCAAAAGATGAATCAATATCAAATTTCAATTTTTTAACTGCCCAATAAGATCTATGCTCCAACTCAACAGGTAAATGACAAAACTTCCCAAATACTAGACGGTAGGGAGACATCCCTAAAATTGTCTTGTGGGCTGTCCTGTAGACCCACAACGCTTCAGGTAAGTGCAAGCTCCAATCCTTCCTTGATGGATTAACCGTCTTTTGTAGGATCCCTTTAATCTCTCTATTTGCCAGCTCTGCTTGACCATTGGTTTGGAGGTGATATGGGGTAGAAACTTTGTGCGTGACCCCGAACCTTTTCATTAATTTGGCGAACAAGCGGTTGCAGAAATGAGACCCTCCATCACTGATCAAGGCCTTGGGTGCTCCAAACCTAGAAAAGATATTCTCCTTGAGAAATTTGAGAACAATTGAAGCATCGTTCGACCTGCAAGAAATATCCTCCACCCATTTAGGAACATAATCAATGGCAACCAATATATAAGTATATCCAAATGAAGGTGGGAAAGGTCCCATGAAATCTATACCCCAGCAGTCAAATATTTATATCTCTAAAATGGGGTTTAATGGCATCATGTTTGGCCTAGTAATACCTCCTAACTGTTGGCATGGAATGCATGTTTTGCAATACCTAAGTGTATCCTTAAACATGGTTGGCCAATAAAAGCCACATTGCAAAATTTTAGCCACAGTTTTATTTGCAGAGAAATGTCCTCCACACACCCCATCGTGACAAAATTGTATCACACTACATATCTCTTGGTCAGGGATGCACCTCCTAATAATTTGGTCACTACAGTATTTATAGAGGTATGGATCATCAAAGAAAAAGTATTTTACCTCGTTTTTGAACCTTTTAACATCTTGAAATGACCAAGTTTCAGGAGTCTTACCCGTCACTAAATAATTTATTATATCTGCATATCATGGCAAGGTGGAGACGTTAAAAAGATGTTCATCGGGAAAAGAGTCCTCCAAGGGTACTTCTGCTGGGCCGACTGTCAATCGTGATTGGTGGTCAGCTACTAAATTCTCCACACCCTTCTTGTCTTTGATTAGGACATTGAATTCCTGCAACAATAAAATCCATCGTATTAGTCGAGGTTTAGCATTTTTTAGACAATAAATATTACAAAGCAGAGTGGTCCGTATAAATCAAAATAGGATATCCTAAAATATAGCTACTGAATTTCTCTAAGGCGAACACTACAGCCAACAACTCCTTCTCTGTGGTCGTATAGTTCATTTGAGCATCGTTCATTGTTTTGCTGGCGTAGGAAATAACCACCAGGTGCTTATCCTTCCTTTGTCCTAGCACTGCGCCAATTGTGTAGTTGCTAGCATCACACATGATCTCAAATGGTAGTGACCAATCTGGAACCTGCAAAATAGGAGCAGAAATTAGCAACTTTTTTAAGGTATCAAAAGAATGTTGACACTCAGGTGTCCAATTAAAATCAACATTTTGAGATAATAAGTTGCTAAGAGGGCGAGAAATGGCACTGAAATCTTTAATAAATCGCCTGTAAAAGCTTGCATGACCAAGAAATGATCTGATGTCCCTCACACACTTGGGATTTGGTAGCTTCTCAATTACTGCTACCTTGGCTCTGTCTACCTGAATCCCCTCCTTTGAAACTACATGACCAAGGACAATGCCCTCAGTGGTCATGAAATGACATTTCTCCCAATTCAATCGGAGGTTCTTCTCAATGCACCTGTCAAGAACACGAGCCAAGTTAGCTAAACAATCATGAAAAGAGCTACCATATAGAGAAAAGTCGTCCATGAATACCTCCACAATTTTCTCAGTCATATCATCAAAAATACTACATGCATCGCTGAAAAGTAGCAGGGGCATTACATAGACCAAACGACATTTTCTTAAATGCAAAAGTACCAAAAGGACAAGTAAAAGTCGTTTTCTCCTGATCCTCTGGTGCAATCTCAATCTGATAGTAACCAGAATAGCCGTCTAAGAAACAGTAGTACTCATGTCTAGCCACTCTCTCTAAAATTTGATCAAGGAATGGTAGAGGAAAGTGGTCTTTCCAAGTTCTAGAGTTTAGTTTCATATAATCTATGCACATTCTTCATCCTGTGGTAGTCCTAACATGGATAAGTTCATTATTCTCATTTCTAACCACAGTGAGGCCAGACTTTTTAGGGACAACCTGAATGGGACTAACCCATTTGCTGTCAGAAATTGGATATATAATACCTACATCTAATAATTTCAGAATCTCGCCTTTTACTACTACTTTTAATGTAGGATTTAACCTTCTTTGAAATTCTCTAGTAGGTTTGGCGTCATCTTCTAAGTAAATATGATGCATGCATACTATGGGACTAATTCCTTTAATATCAGCAATTGACCATCCAATAGCCCCCTTATGCTTTTTCAAAACTTCAATTAACGAGCCTTCCTATTCTAAAGAGAGTTTAGAAGATATTACCATGGGAAAGCTGTTTTCATCTCCTAGAAAAGCATACTTGAGAAATTCAGGAAGTGGCTTGAGTTCAGGCTTTGGATCCTCCACTTCTGATGGTTTGAGAGTTGATGGATTTGATGGCAAGGCCTCGAACCTAGGCTCCCATATCACATTGAGCTCCTTCACATCTTCCTGCACAAAAGAGATATCATCAGTATCCTCCACAATTGTAGTATCACCATCAAACTCAAGGATAATGAAATCATCCACCAAAGAATCAATCATGTTTACCTCTTCAACTTCATCATCCACATTTGGAAGCTTACATGTATTAAATATGTTCAAGTCTAAAGACATGTTTCCAAATGTGATTTTTAGTTGACCATTCCTACAATTAATCAGGGCAGTACATGTTGCAAGGAAAGGTCTACCAAGGATGATGGGAGTAGAATTTGTAGCTTGGGGTCCTTGGATGATCAGGACTATAATGTTTGCAGGGTAATAAAATTTGTCTACTTGGACAAGTACATCTTCAATACACCCCTTGGGAACTTTAATAGACCAATCAGCTAGTTGCAATACAACAGATGTAGGTTTTAGTTCTCCTAACCCAAGATGTGTAAAAATAGGATAAGGTAAAATATTGACACTAGATCCTAAATCCAGTAATGCATTTCCAATCTTTTTAGTCCCGATATTACAAGTAATAGTGGGTGATCCAAGGGCTATAAATTTTGGTGGTGTGTTTTGTTGAACAATGGAGCTAACCTGCTCAGTTAAGAAGGCCTTTTTCTTTACATTTAACTTTCTTTTAATTGTGCAAAGGTCTTTTAGAAATTTAGCGTATGCAGGGATTTGGTTTATTGCATCAATCAACGGGATGTTTATTTGGCACTTTTGAAAAATTTCGCGAATCTCAGATTGGTACTAATCTTTTTTCGTTTGAAGTAGCTGTTGAGTAAATGGTGCTGAAGGTACATGTGGTTCAGGCTCTTCCTCTTCAATGTCTTTATTGTTCAGGTCACCGTCAATTCTCTCTTCCTGCACATGTTCTTTTGGTTGAATCTCGTCCTCTTGTTCAGGTTCGTTGCTTGGTGGTCAGGTTTCGGAATTTCCTTCCCACTCCTTAGTGTGGTGACAGCTTGGTAAGGCTTTATGTTGTTACCTGTAGAAGAAGACGAGCCCATATTAGGATTGGAAAATGGTTGTGATGGGAGCTTACCTTTTTCTAAAGTTGTTGTAAGCTTAGCCAGGCTTTCGCTCATTTGTTGGTTCTGGGTCTGTTGAGCTTGGAACTGAGCCTGTTGTTGTTGCATTTGGGCTTGTTGTAGTTGGATAAGCTGTTGAAGCACATCACCAAATGGTTGCATCTGTTGTTCTTGCGTTGGCTCTTGGTTCCTCCTCTGGTTTTCCCCTTGGTAGTTGTTGTTGAATTGTTGTCTAAAGGAAGGAGGAGCTTGTTGTTGCTGTTGATGTTGTTGGGGCTGTTGTTGGGGTCCCCAACTTAGATTGGGATTATTGCGTCACCCCCTATTGTTAGAATTGAAGCCTTGATAATTGGTTGAGACTTGGTTTACCTCCGTAGGATTACTTAACATGCTCTTCAAAGCTGGAAGTGTGGGGCAAGTACTCATGTCATGGCCACCAACCTCGCAAAGTGCACAGCTTTGTACGACCTCAACTCCTTTGGATCCTTTCAAATTGAGGGCTTGAAGCTTCTTTGTGAGAAAAGCTTCCATCTTTGCTTCCATTGCATCCTCTGGCTTCAAAGTGTGCATCCCTCCACGTGATGGTTGGGAAGGTGTTGATATGGCTCCTCTGTCGTACTCTGAAGTAGTGTCCCATGTTTGTGCGTTCTCCGCTATCTCCTCCAAGTACATCCAAGCCTCGTCTGATTCTTTATCGAAGAATCCCCCGTTGCACATCATCTCTACGAATTGCTTCATCTGGGGCTGCAGTCCATCGTAGTAGAAGCCAATAATCCTGCTTTTGTCGAAGCCATTATGTGGACATGCTAGGAGCAGCTCATTGAACCTCTCCCACGCTTAATAGAACGTTTCCTCGCTTTTCTGGGCAAAGTTCATGATCTGTCTTTTCAATCCCTGTGTCCTGTGTATAGGAACGAATTTCTTTAAGAATTCATCCTGTAATTCAATCCAAGTAGTGATAGAACGTGGTGGCAAAGCATTCAACCAGTTTTTAGCTGTCTTTTAATGAGAATGGAAATAGTTTTAGATATATCGTATCTTCACTAGTCGTTCCATCAAAACATGTTAAACACACTTCTTCAAATCCTTTTATATGAAGATAGGGGTTTTCCTTGTCCATCCCATGAAAGGTGGGTAAGAGTTGGATTTTCCTGGTTTGAAATTAAAAGAATTTGCATCAGCGAGTAAGACAAAACATGAGGATGTGCTAGTTCTAGTGGGTCTAAGATGATCTTTTAAAGTTCTAGGAACTCTAGTTTGCAAATTGTTTTCATTGTTGTTACTAGTATTTTCATCATTGTTTGTATTATTTTCAGCCATTTGAAAGCGTCTAGTTAATCTCTTTGTCCTAGGAGTCCTATGCCACATAAGCCAAGCACAAGTTTGTTTTTGAAAGAAAAAAAAGAAAGAAGGGAAAAGAAAAAAATTCAAATTTTTATGGGTTTTTATGTAGAAGAAAGAAGAAGAAAAAAAATCAAAACAAAGCAAAACAAAATTTATGAACAACAAAGTGGAAAGATCTCACCGAAAGTCCTCTGAATGAAATAAACTATGGTAGCACGCCGTTCTCCCGGCAACGGCGCCAAAAACTTGCCTCACCCAAAAATGTGTTACTCTCAAGCGTAAGAGTTCGTGCAAGTAGTAAAATTCCGGGAGTCCGGATATCGTATCCTCAGGAGAAATCCTGTTGCAACCACAAGTTTAAATCAATTAGAAAATTATCTTAGAGAAACTAACTACTTTGAATGGTGATGATTTAATGGTTTTGGAAAAATGAGTTGAAAATGTTTTAGTTTTATAAAATATTTAAAAATAAGCACATGATATGGTTTCATTAGGATCCATAATATGTACTAGTTTGGTTGAATTGAGATAACTCAATGACATCTCTTTTTGGGAGAAAATCATCGGAAGATGCCTTCTTAGGGGTTAAAACTCAAAATCGACAAAGTAGTTGTTAAAATAATTATCTTTTAATCAATAGATGAAACTTCCTTTTGGGAAGATCAAAACTCACCCTTGTGGGGTGATAATCAACTCATTCATAATCTTTTGGAAGATGAATGAGAAGCTAAAAAGAAAAAGATAACAACTTTAACAACATTTGCTTTGAAAGCGAAGGAATTCAACCTAAACTAGCACAAATCACATTTCCTAATTACGCCATACCATGTACAATTAAAATTTAGCTACTCATGTTGAGAATAAAAGAGATTAAAAACAAAGAAAACATAACTTTATTTCTATGAAAAGAAACTCGAAAGTTAGACAAATAAGTTTGAGAAGATATCACCCCTTTTACACCCTTCAAGCTTTGCACATGAGACTTCTTCTTCCTCCTCTAAAAACCTCAATACTCTCACTCACAATAGCCTCTAAAATCAGAAATATATGAGAGAAAACTGTACAAAATTTTGATGCCAATAGCTCAAGAGAAAACACATATTTATAGGCTTCACATTCTTCTTGGGTTTAATGGTGCATGGCTCTTCATCTTCCCCATCATCAATGTAAATAAAACTCCAAAAACCCTTCAAATTCTGTCTCTTGAGCTACTGGTCATGAATATAAGATGAAGATTCACATTCAGCTTCGAATTCTGATCAAAATAAAGTCCAAATTCATCAAAATCCATCAAGAAATGCATCCAATATGTTTTAAAGAACATTGCGGGTCTGTATTGTGCTTTCTGGGTCGGATCCGCACCCGCGCCCCCATCAGAATCAGTGCCCGCTGCAATTTGCGCGCACCTGCAAAAGAAACGGGCCGGCCCGCTTGGCCGGCCCATTGGACTTTTTAATTTTTTTTTTATATTGCGCGCGCGCGTTTTGCGTGAATGAGCAGCCCACTCATTTGAAATGAGCTGGGCCTGCTCATTTCAAATGAGCGGGCTGGTTTCTTTTTAAAAAAATTTTTTAATTTTTTTTAATTTCCCTTTGACCTAATGTACTTCCAAAATTTGTAGAAAAGTATCACGGGCTCCGAAAAATATGAATGAATAGCTGTTGGAATCGTGGGCTCGAGCTCTAGTCCTGAAAAATATAAAGAAGCACAAATTAGTTCTCAAAAAATAATAATTATGCAAACTATGAGATACAGCTCTAATATTATATGATTTTCTGACTATTAGCACTTACGTATGCACAAGTTGGGTCCAATAAGGGGAAATAATGTAATATTATGCTGAAATCAACGACCAAATCGATGTCCCCGCCTGTTGGGGGAGTTTCCCCTAGCCTTACGGTCGGGCTCGTCGAGAGGCCTGCTGGGCGAGTCACCCCCAGCTTTACGGCCGATCGGATCGACCGGTTAGTGGGGGAGCTTCCCCTCGGCTTACGACCAATCGATGTCCCCGCCTGCTGGGGGAGTTGCCCCCAGCCTTACGGTCGGGCTCGTCGAGCAACCTGCTGGGGGAGTTACCCCCAGCCTTACGTCCGATCGGATCGACCGGTCAGCGGGGGAGCTACCCCTCGGCTTACGACCAATCGATGTCCCCGCCTGCTGGGGGAGTTCCCCCAGCCTTACGGTCGGGCTTGTTGAGCGGCATGCTGGGGAAGTTTCCCCCAGCCTTACGGCCCATCGGATTGACCGGTCAGCGGGGGAGCTACCCCTCGGCTGACGACCAATCAATGTCCCCACCTGCTGGGGGAGTTGCCCCCAGCCTTACAGTCGGGCTCGTCGAGCGGCCTGCTGGGGGAGTCGCCCCAGCCTTACGGCCGATCGTTTTGCTGCGTTCCTCCGGAGGGTGACTCCCTGCTCGTCCTGCTATCGATCAGCCAACCAACCAAAAAGTGAGATAAAGATTTGTACTAACATGGTCATTTCCATTGCTCTAATCCGGGTGTACATTTGGAGAAAAATAAAATACGGAGACGGCGAGGGCAAGCTAGCCTTTCCCTGGTGAGGTGGCGACTGGTGGTCCCGCCGGCTCACTCGATGATGCGTAGGGCCGTCTGGACTACATTCACCTTCTTTCCCTTGTCTGCTTGCTTAGACGTTCCTTCCCCGTAGGCGGGGGCCGAGTCGTCGGTGAAGTTCTTGAAATGCCCCCGGCTGACCAGCTTCTCTATATCCTTCTTCAAGTGCCAGTAATTGTCAGTGTCATGGCCGCTGTCCTTATGGTACTTGCAGTACTTATCCTCGTCCTTTCCACCCCTCTTCATCCTCGGAGGCGGCCTGTTAAAGCGCCCTTATTTCTGGGCGTGTGTGAGGACAGCCTCTGGATGGCGTCCATCTTGGGGGGTCGTAGATCCTCCCTGCGATGCTTCCCTTTGGCTTTCTTCTCCTAACGATGCTCGTCGGGTCCTCGGTGCTCGCTCTCGTCATGCTTGGATCCCCGCCTCGTTCCCATCGGTAGTCCTCCATCATCCACGGCCAGTGCCTCCTCTGTCAGCATGTAGCGTTCCGCCCAGGCTATGACACCGTCGAGGTCTTTCGGAGGATCATTGTGCAGCGATTTCCTCAGGCCCCTGTGGTAAAACCCCTTCTTCATGACCGTCTTGATGACCAACTCGGGACAACTTTCCACGTTCAGTCGCTCTGCATTGAATCGGCGCATGTAGCTCCTCAGGGGTTCGCCGGGGCCTTGCACCACATTAAACAGAAGCTCCGAGTCCGGCTTTACCTGACGTCCGGCCACGAATTGTTTGCAGAACTGCTAGGAGAGGCCCTCGAAGCTATCGATGGACTGGTTGGGAAGACCATGGTACCAGCTCCTAGCCACCCTCCGGAGGGTGGAATAAAAGCCTTTGCAGAGCAGGGTGTCGTTAGCCCCTTGGAACGCCATGACCCCTTCGTAATCCATCACGTGGTATGTTGGGTCGCCCATGCCATCGTACTTCTCCAGTAGAGGCACCTTGAACTTGGAGGGTACCCGTGCCTCCGTTATCCTTCGGGACAATGGACAGCGATCTCGACCAGTTCCCCCGTGGCTACATCTGCACACGTGCCGTTGTCGACCAGTCGAGGTGAGATAGCGCGGTCACCCCGGGAGTTCGACCGAGCTCGCGCTGAGCTAGGGGTTGGGGTTGATCGGCGGGTGCTCTTCCTTTCCTCTCGGTATTCTCGTCTCTCCCGCCTCACGTAACGGGGACTTTCGCTCCGTTGGTGTCGGTCCCCCTCGGATCGGTGGCCCGCCAGCCGTCGGTTCGCAGAGCTCGGTCTCTGGGATGAAGCTGTAACCGATTCGCCTCCGGTCCGCTCGAGTCCCGTCCCGCATCCTTCGCAGAGCGAGGTGGGAGTGAGTGATTTATCTGGGATGAAGCCCGTCATAGTGAACCGCCCCTCGTCCGCCTCCCCTCACACCCCCACGATCCGCCTTCTTCAAGGCGACTGCGCATCGTGGGGGGGATTAGTGGGCTCCTTAATGGTCATTAAGGTCTCACGCTTTCAGAGGGACAGTTGTCTTCACGAGTTGATCGTGCATCCTATGGGCTGGGCCCGGCCTGACTCTAAGTTCTTCCGCAGGCCTCATCATGTGGGCCTACTCCCCTACGTGGGCTTCCTGTCCTTGGCTTGGGCTTCCCGTCCTTGGCTTGGGCTTGGTTCCTTGGCTTGCGCTTGGGTCTCTTGCTCTTGGGCTTCTCCAAAATAGTCGTATCAATAACAAAAGGGGGGAGGAGTGTTAAGATTTGATTGATATTCATCATGATGATTCATATCGATAGGGGGGACTTTATCGATAAGGGGATCATGTCAACATGGGAATCTATTTGCATATGACTATATCTATTTAATATGCATGATCACATTTAACAAGCACAAAGCACGACGAGATGATTTTGAGCTTATATTGATCAATTCTTAATTGCCAGTTTGTCATCGTCAAAAAGGGAGATTGTTGGAAATAATGGTATAAGATTTCTTGTTTGATGATAAACACACCTTCATGAATTATTTTGATGTGTTAGTTAAGTGATTTCAGTTTCAAAAGAGTTCGGCTAACCAAAGGGGTAAATTGATAATTTCTCAACTGTCAAAATATTACAATAATTCAAAGCATGGAAGAGAAGAATTTTTATGCAATTAGGAGTTTAATTTGAAGAAGGAATGTCCATGTTCAATGCAAACAAGGAAGAAGAGATCAAATGAATTTAAGAGTTATGCACAAATGGAATTTAAATACAAGCCAACTTTTAAAGTTCATATGCATGCACACAAGAGTTCATATAAACTACTACTACTACTAGAGTTTGTGCGAACTAGGACTTGGGGTTCACATCGTATATAAATCCCTTCAATTTTCTTGCCCAAGGCGCGTGCACAAGGAAAAAGAAAAATAAACATAGGCGTTAAAAAAATTAAGTCGGATACAAAATTCCATTGAGAAGAAGCAAAAGAGGACGTCCATCAAGGGGAGAAAAGTTAGGCTACAGCAAGAAACTGATTAGAGAAAGTGAGAGGGACACTTAATTAGAGAAAAAGAGTGAGGCCAATTAATTTATCAACTCACGCACGCCCAACTGGAGGTGAGAGACACTATGATTTATATGCAACTCAATGTTCTTTAGTATGAAAGGACAGAAAAACTAATGGAGCAAGAGTACCCTTTTAGCAAAGCTCTTGTGTAAGTTTCTAAGGAAAAGGAATCAATTGGAAATGTATGACATAACAAAATATTCTGAAAGTTCCAAGAGTCAGCAATCTTGGGATAAGATTCATTTTGAAGAACCTGAGGAAGCCTGAGCAGCACATTCGGCCGATATCTGCAGGAGAACATGTTCAGAGCAAATTTTTTCAGCGAAAGTCCCGAAGACTCAGAAAATTGCAATAAGGATAATGCATCTTCTCCAAACCATATTTTACATTACAGACCTTCGATTGACGAATGGTCAAAACCATTGCAAAGCTATCTACGAGCAAAGAGACAAGGATTCATTAATGACACAAATTGAGCACTCTGAACTTTATCTATTTATATTTTTATGGTGCAATCATGATTTGATCCTTGTATTTTCTTTTACATTGGTTTTGTTTTTAAAGAATTACGGGGGCGTAGTTATGGGATTCTCGCTTCACAGGGTACGAATTGATGCAAAGTCCTGCTAGGTAGATTAGTTCAGTCGAGCATGTGATTTGTGAGTTTATAGAGCTGTGCGTATACATCATGTGATTTGCACGTTCCAAGTATCTATAGGCATATGGAGATTGATTGATCTTATACTGGTTTTTGGGGATTGCTGGTGTATGTCGAGGTTCAACTGAAGCATGGTACATCTGGTGTCATCTATGATTGGCTGTGATTTCTGTCTTTTTTATCTGTTTGTATTGCATGTTTTTATTTATCGATCATCATATTCATCCACATCTATGGTGTACTTTTAGATCCTACAAGAGCATCTATCGACAATGAGAGTATGTTTATGAAATAACCGTTTATCTGTAAGTCATTCAATGAATCCTGATAAGCTTAATCATTAACATGAATCTTCTATCGTGCTTGATGGTGTGGAGATCAGAGGTTTTCATTGGAAAAGATTTGGAATATCAGATATTACGAAAGTATTTCAACACAAAGGTATGGTTTTTTACTTTCTGGCAATTAGTTCCATAAATCTGTAGTGCTTCAATGGCATTTTACTAGCATTATAAAAGTTTGAATTTTTCATGATTCTTTATTTTTCTAATTGGATTGGAAACCCTAGCAATATTTAATTTCACAATCGACTGCTAGAATGAAGGGTTGGGTGTGTTGAATGGAAGTTAACATATTTAGCCTTTTCGTTCCTTTATATTGTGTTGACATTGTTAGGCTATTAGTAGTGATTACTTATCAAATTTATATTTACTAGTGCACGGTAGGAAATTTGTATTTTCATCCTCTTAGTGATATCTTACTATGGGCATTTAAGGTAACATAACTAGATGATGAAAATATCTTGAAGCTAAAAAGGATACTTAATTCAATTAATAGATAGAAGCTACATAAGATGGGATATTTAGTCATCCCAAGTATATTTTGATGATAAGAGAACATGTTATCTAATAATCTATGATTGCATGTATGAAAGTATCAAAAAGCACCACTCAAAGGTTAAGTGAGTTCAACTAAGGGAAATGAATCAAGTGAATCAAGATTTTGAGCAAAAAGAGCCAAGTCTACATAAAGAGCTTCCAAGATAATGTAATATGATTTAATTTTTATATTTGTCTTGATTAGAATGTTAAGGTCTTAGTTGAAGCTCATAAACACTTAGGAATTCCTTTTATGTTTTCAAACTGACTAGAAATATTTTCAAAACATACCCTACGTGTTGTAGTTAAAAAAATTTGATTTATAGGTCAACTGGTTGACTAAAATAGATATCTAGTTAACTAGCCAAAACAAGAAATCATAGGCTAGCATCATGTCAAGCTAACTGACTAGAGCACAATAGCTAGTCGACTAGATCACAGGAGATAGTCGAGTGAGTGTACTATGGTCGACTAGTAAGTGTACTGTAGTCAACTAGAAAAGACAAAGATCAAAACAGTCTATTGACATGCTTGGCTTAGTTCACTAGAGTACATTGACTATTCAACTAGCTGATGCCTATTCAAATAGCGTATGTACTAGAGTTGACAAGGACTATCCGTTGGGCCTAAAACATGAATTTTTCTACTAACTATTTTTGACAATTGGAGGTATATTTTGGTCATCTGTCTTGGCCAGAATATTTTCATATATATATATATATATATATATATGAGGGATCAAATGACCCCCAAAAATAACCCCCTATCAAAAATCCTATGCCCCCCATTTTTTTGGAAGATCCGAACCGTTCATCTTGATCTCCACCCTCTAAATACCAGACCCACCAATTTTCAACCGATCCCATGTGTTTTGCCCGTTCATCCATCCGACCCAAATTTAACGGTTTCACATGAACAGAACTTTTGCGAATGGTTGATGAACGGGCAAAACACATAGGATCGGGTTGAAAATTGGTGGGTCAGGTATTTAGAGGGTGGAGATCAAGATGAACGGTTCGGATCTTCCGAAAAAAATGGGGGGCATAGGATTTTTGATTGGGGGTCATTTTTGGGGTTCATTTTTGGGGTTCCTTAGATGAAATCTAAGGAGTCGCCCACATTTTCTCACACCTCCCACATTTTTTTCTTGTGATTGTTTTTCACCTCCTCATGGAAGATCAACATACCAAAAATCAAGTCAGTCCAATACTTTTAGAGCCCTCATCTACCCCTTGCAACTTTATGGGTTTTTTAGCACGTTTTCAGACCGTTGAAGTTGCAAGGGGTAGATGGGGGCTTTTAAAGTATTGGAATGAATTGATTTTTGGTATGTTGACCATCCATGGTGTGACCAACAATCCCATGAAAAATAAAATCCAAAAAATTGTGGGAGATAGGAGAAAATGGGGGGGACTCCTTAGATGAAATCTAAGGAGTCACCCTAGGAACACTTTACCCCCATATATATATATATATATATATATATATATATATATATATTGGAAAGTTAGTAAATCTATATTGAAGGACCAAATATTTACAAGTAGGCATGGAAAATCAATAAAAAGAGGAGAGGGCACAAGCGCCGTCACTCTTAATTAGAGACTTCCCATCCTAGGCAAATATACAAATTTGTCCGGCCTAGCCCAAATCACGGAACTCCCAATTTGCAAAAGCAGATTCCTCCTCAACGGAAGTGGGATCTTTGTCTATCATGGCAATTCTGATATCCACAGCAATCACCTCAAAGATCTCTGTTTTCCCCCTGCTTTTCTCCTCCAAAATCCTATAATTCCGCTCACGCCAGATGTGCCAAACCATAGCTGATAGAACAGTGTTAGCTAGTTTGCTCAGAACTCCTTTCCCCCGGAACTTCAACAAGAAAAGATCACCAATATCGGCTAGTGAGAGGTCATTCTGGTATTTGACATTCAGCTTTAGCAAAGCTCTGTTAAGGAGGTAACTAGAGAATGGACAATGGAAGAATAGGTGGCTAATATTCTCCAAGGTACCTTCATCACAAAGAACACAGTTGACAGGGGTGTTTAGTCCCCATCGACTTATAATATCTCTAGTAAGGATCTTACCAGTAAAAGCTCGAAGAAGTGTGAGGGCCCACTTTGGAATGCTACCCGGGTACCATACCAACTTATGGAAATGGAATGGCTCACCCCAGACACGAACACCTTCCCATGCCTCTTTGAAATTGAAAAGTTCCCATGCATCTGCTTTACCTGTAGGTGAGTTGCCACTTGAAGTGCATTGCATGGCCGGATGCATGAGCTGAGATGGTGCGGCCTGACGCATACAAGCTGATGAAGAAATATCGGTTGATGATTTTGCAACATTAAATGGGTGAGACCGGCCTGTAGTGTAGGTTGGAGGGGCCTGATGCAGACCAGAGGATGAAGGGAATTTAGAAGGGTGAGGCCGGCCTGGTGCAGAATGTGGATTGCGTTGATGTTGAGATGAATTGCGGCTAGAAGATGGAGCCCAGACCCAAGAATCCGGCCCCTGTGCAATGGTGACCTTGGATAGATGATGCCGGATGCTACCAATCACCGGGTCATTCTTCCAAGACCCATTGACCCAATAATCACTCACCCGCTTCATAAAGGAGTCAGGAGGAACCGCCACCAGTTTACTTAGAGGACCACAATCTAGCCAATTGTCGTGCCAAAAAAGTGTAGAGCATCCGTTTCTCACCAACCTCTTGATAAGTTTGGTGGACGCCGTTCTGCAATTCAGCATATGTTTCCAAGTGCCCGATTGTGCCAATGAACCTTTAGCCGCATAGAACCCATCGACCCCATCATATCTACCTCTCATTTGCTTTGCCCATAGGCTCTTGGATGTGAGAAACCTCCAAGTAAGCCTAACCCCAGCCGCCACATTGAGATCCTCCAGCAACCGAATGCCCACTCCTCCTTTAGCCTTAGGGGTACAGATATCCTTCCAAGCCCAAGCCCGTGAATGTCCCATAATGAACCGCCTGCAAAGAGAAGAAATTTCTCGCACCACAGAGTATGGCATGTGATAGGCCTGCAACCAGAATGACACCATACCATAAATGACCGACTTCACCAGCTCAATCCGCCCCGCAATTGATAACATAGATGACGTCCATCCCAAAATCCTCTTCTTGCATTTGTCTACCAATCTACCATACATTGGGGCCTTGGGATATTTGGACGACAATGGGAGGCCTAGGTAAGTAGTAAAAGTGGAGGAAATTTTTATACCTAAGCAATCCGCAAGAATGGATCTGTCCTTGGTGCCCTTGCTAAATATTGCACTGCTCTTATCCCAGTTTACTTGCAACCCCGTATAATTCATGAAGTCAAGGAGGAGTGACTTGATACCTCTGAAGGTTTTTAGGTTAGCTCTGCAAAACACTAGCAGGTCATCCGCAAACAGTAGATGGGAAATTGATCCAGAGCGTCTCATGGGCTGAAGAACACCCCTAGCAAGAGCTTTAGTCATAAGGATTGAAAAAGCTTCCATGGCGATAACGAACAAGTAAGGGGAGAGAGGATCCCCTTGCCTAATTCCCATGTTTCCATCAAAATACCCCACAGGGGAGCCCTTAACCATCACAGAGAAAGTAGGCGTAGTAATACATTCACGAATCCACCTTATAAACACAGTAGGAAACCCCATCTCGCCCAAAAAATGTAGAACAAACTCTCAGTTCACAGAATCAAAAGCTTTCCGCAAATCCAGCTTAAGGCAGGCCCTTCCCCCCATTGGGTTACTGAAGTCCCTAATTTGCTCATGAGCAATAAGGGAGCTATCCGATAATAGCCTCCCTTTGAGGAATGCTGCCTAATTAGGTGAGATAAGATCATGAACCACCACCCTGAGCCTATTGCATATAATTTTGCTGACTATTTTATATAAAACATTGCAGCATGCAATTGGTCTATAGTCACTAAGTGTGGAAGCGTTGGAATTCTTAGGGACAAGAGTAAGATGGGTGTGATTTACTTGCCTGAGAAGATGGCCCGATGCAAAAAAGGACTTGACAGCCAAAGATACATCCTCACCAATCCTGTACCAATAGGTCTGAAAAAAATGCGCATTAAATCCATCAGGTCCAGGGGCCTTATCAGGATTCATCTGAAATACAACATTCCTGATCTCCTCATCTGAAACTCTTCTGATCAGCCAGGTGGAAGCTTCCCCTGTGAGAATACGCTTAGGAATAATAGAGCTGAATGTTGTCCCATAGTAATTTTGATTATATAACTCCATATAGTAATCAATAGCTTCCTATTTCAGCACATCAAATGATCTAGTTTGCTTCCCCTGAGCATCTACCAAATGAGTTAAGCAGTTGTGGCTTTCTCTAGACTTCATAGCATTATAAAAGAATTTAGAATTGCGATCCCCCAATGATATCCAATTTTGGCGGCTCTTTTGGCGGATCATCTCTTCCTCCAGGCTCATGGCCCTAGCAAGCTCCCTCATCAAAGCCTGCTCCCGAACTTGGAGAGATACATCAGTAAGTAACTGCGGATTTTCCCTTACAGCTTCAAGTTTTGCACGAAACATATTAACCAGCTTACTTGCATTATAGTTGCTAGCCCACATGCGAAGTAATGGCCTCAACCTCTTTAGTTTTTGGGACACACAATACATAGGAGAGCCGGCCACATAACCCCCCCAACTCTCATCAATAATTTCGGAAATCCCTGGGCATTTGCTCCAATAATTAAAGTACTTGAATGGCTTAGGAGAGGATAGTACCTGAGGATGGAGTCTGACAACCATAGGCGAGTGGTCACTAGTATTGGGGTCCAAGAACTCCACATATGAATCCGTTAGCAGTCTGAGCCAATCACCATTAATGAAAACCCTATCCAACCGAGCTGAGATCCGCCCCTCCCCCACTCTATTATTACACCAGCTGTACTTGCAACCGATGCTCTTGAGCTGGAGAAGCTGACAGGAGCTAATACAATCATTGAAATCAAGGAGCATTTTTTGCTCCAACCTCCTTCCCCCTATTTTGTCCGCCACAGAGAGGACACAGTTAAAATCCCCACAGACCATCCACACTCCAGCATTCATAGCAACTGCATCACGTTGTAAAGAACTCCACAACTCCTTCCGCTCCCCCAGCGTATTCCGGCCATACACTCCAGTTATAATGCAAGATAGGCCCCCTGAGTTAGTACAGGAAATAGTGATATGTTGATCAGATGAGGAGGTAAGGGTGGCATTCCAAACCGAGGGGTCCAAAGCCATTACAATCCTACCGCCAGGAGCTTTGTCCAAGTTGTGAAAGAGAGCCAGTGTTTGGGCACTACAGAGTTATTTAGTGTCGCCACAGTCTTTATTTTTGTCTCCAAAAGAATAATAGCAGAAGGCTTAATAGCCGTAATTCTGTCCCGAAGATCCCGCCTACGAACCGGGTTATTCAACCCCCTAGTATTCCATATGAATACCGTCATTGATCAACCGGGGTTTTTGGAATGCAATTCTGAATCCTGGCACTTCGCCTAGCATTGGATTCAGCCTGACATTCGGCCTTCTTTCTAGCCTTCCTACCTTCCTCAACCTGCGTAAGCTTGACCTCCTCCACCACCCAATCTGGATTGTCAACCGCCAACACCTGCGGAATCCGATCCACATCCACCCCGGAATGGCACTCTAAAAGAGAAGGGAGCGATGAAGATACACCCCTAAGCTTTACCGTAGGTTCACGGCCAACCTCAGTCGGATCTACCTGATGGACGCACGTGACCTCACCTACAGGTGGCTTCCCCATACCTCCATTTGATGAAACAGAAGGCAGGGTACCAACCAGATTGGGCATGAGCCCCCCCTCCGTACTCGAGGCAACCGGGTCACGGGGGACCCCCTCCGAACCCGCATCAATCACCTGGCCAATTACCGCAGCAACCACCTCCGCAGTATCCCCCTCCGTAACAGCATGCGCACGAGGTCCACCCACCTCATGGCCAGCACACGCATTCACAAGCTCCGCAACGCAAACCCCCCCTACAGGCCAAGTTGAAGAATTAATGTCACCCCCAGAGGCAGTAGCATCCTTATTCACGGGAACCCCAACTTGCGAAGATGCATGAGTAACTTCCTTCAGCACACCGGCTATAGCAGTTAACACATTGCCTCCCGATGAAAGCTCCTCCCTGATCGCAATACTCCCAACTTCTTGGATTGAAGGGGGCTCGCCCGCACCCGGACATTGGGCATCTGTCATTACCCGTGCCCATAGGGCACGGTTTATTTAATGGCTGAGTTTTTCTCCCCCACAAATTTCAAGTTCCCCCAAATTTCAAGTTTTCCCACAAAATTTCAAGTTTCCCCCCAAATTTAAGTTTTCCCCCAAAATTTAGGTCCCCCCAAAATTGTCATTACCACCTGGGACAAACTTGCCACGTAGGACAAAGCTTTGTCCTAGTAGGATAAGATTCAAAATCTTCATAGAACTGGAAATAAAATGGCCGGAAGGGGTGAGAATAAAAAGTGTGGGTGTGTGTGGGGAGGGTCCATAGGCAAAAAAACAAAAATCGGGGTTGTATGTGCAAAATTCCCCACCTACTCTTTTATCCCTCAAAATCTCATCTCTTATATTTTCACTTATTCAATTTCCCTGTTTTATATAATAGATATCCAAATTCACTTATCCAATTCTCATGTCCAAATTCTCTTATCAATTTCTCTTGATAACATCCGTCTTTTATATAATAGATATCTCTTATCCAATTTCTCTTGTCCAATATCTCTTATCCAATTTCTCTTGATAACATCTCTCGTTTGTAATATAGATATTTCTTATCCAATTTCTCTTGATAACATCACTCTTATCCAATTTCTCATGTCCAATATCTCTTATCCAATTTCTCTAGATAACATCCCTCTTTTATAATATAAATATCTCTTATCCAATTTATCTTGTCCAATATCTCTAATCCAATTTCTCTTGATAACATCCCTCTTTTATAATATAGATATCTCTTATCCAATTTCTCATGTCCAATATCTCTTATCCAATTTCTCTTGATAACATCCTCTTTTATAATATAGATATCTCTTATCCAATTTCTCTTTTCCAATATCTCTTATCCAATTTCTCTTGATAACATCCCTCTTTTATAATATAGATATCTCTTATCCAATTTCTCTTAATAACATCCCTCTCTTATAATATAGATATCTCTTATCCAATTTCTCTTGTCAATATCTCTTATCCAATTTCTCTTGATAACTTCCCTCTTTTATAATATAGATATCTCTTATCCAATTTCAATTTTCCAATATCTCTTATCCAATTTCTCTTGATAACATCCCTCTTTTATAATATAGATATCTCTTATCCACTTTCTCTTTTCCAATATCTCTTATCCAATTTCTCTTGATAACATCCCTCTTTTATAATATAGATATCTCTTATCCAATTTCTCATGTCCAATATCTCTTATCCAATTTCTCTTGATAACATCCCTCTTTTAAATTATATATATCTCTTATCCCATTTCTCTTTTCCAATATCTCTTATCCAATTTCTCTTGATAACATCCATCTTTTATAATATAGATATCTCTTATCCAATTTCTCTTGTCCAATATCTCTTATCCAATTTCTCTTGATAACATCCCTCTATTATAATATAGATATCTCTTATCCAATTTCTCATGTCCAATATCTCTTATCCAATTTCTCTAGATAACATCCTTCTTTTATAATATAGATATCTCTTATCCAATTTCTCATGTCCAATATCTCTTATCCAATATCTCTAGAGAACATCCCTCTTTTATAATATAGATATCTCTTATCCAATTTCTCTTTTCCAATATCTCTTATCCAATTTCTCTTGATAACATCCCTCTTTTATAATATAGATATCTCTTATCCAATTTCTCATGTCCAATATCTCTTATCCAATTTCTCTTGATAACATCCCTCTTTTATAATATAGATATCTCTTATCCAATTTCTCTTTTCCAATATCTCTTATCCAATTTCTCTAGATAACATCCCTCTTTTATAATATAGATATCTCTTATCCAATTTCTCTTTTCCAATATCTCTTATCCAATTTCTCTTGATAACATCCCTCTTTTATAATATAGATATCTCTTATCCAATTTCTCTTTTCCAATATCTCTTATCCAATTTCTCTTGATAACATCCCTCTTTTATTATATAGACTAGTTATAACCCGTGCCCGCGGGCACGGTTCATTTAAGATTTTCCCCCGCGAAATCTTTATTCCCAAACATTATTTACACAGTCAAATTTGTGCGGAACAATAAATTCGGCGTAAAACAATAAATCTGGCGCGGGCGCCCTTGAGTCGGAACAACAAATTAGCATAAAAAAATGGCGAGGGCGCCTTCGACGCGAAGGGTGGAAGTGCATAGGACAGTGCGTGTGTGTATGGTGTGTGGGTTAAAAGTGAAATGGGAGGATTTTTTAGCAAAATGGGAAAATATGTGGTATTCTACGCAAATGTGGTGGTTGTGGGGGGTTTGAAAACAAACGGAAAAAAGTGGTGGTTTTTCCAAACACTCATCTCAACCCTTATTTTATCAAGATTAAATCCTAGCCATTCTTCTATCAATCTCTTTATACATCAACATGACATCCGCTTATCCCAGTCCTAGGATTCAAAAATAGTTGTGTTTTAATATATAGATTGCATGTTGATACACATACACGTAAATGTGTACGTATTCATGGTGAAACAATTCTTTTAAACAAATTAAAATAAATGTTTAAATAATTTATTTTTGAACAATTAAATTAATCAAAATATCAGTGAATCAATTTCAATAGTTTTATCGGGAACAACCTATTTGGACAATCATTCCATTAGTTCTATATTTCTTTTAGCTTCTTTCTTTCTACTTTACTTTTTTTTCGAGCAATAGTTTTTCTTTGTAGATCCCTTGAGGCTATCATCGTGATGCAACTTAATTGATGGACCAATTGTATTGCATTTTCCAGCAATAATTTTTTTCCACAGACTTTGTGAATTGATGCAAATTCCCATGGAACCAAATTAGTTACAGAGTATGCCCAGGGAATCAGCCCTTCATTCTTTGCCAGCTAGGATTTTTGTTAATACTGAATTGTGAAAACTAGATACATTTATTCATGTCTTTAAGTCTATATTTGTGTTCTTTAAGTCTATATTTGTGTTGGAAACATAAAATTATAGTTGAAACCAAGTATAGTTGGCACCAAGACATTTCAAGAATGTTGTAGATTATACTTAGAACTATGGCAATCATCAGATAAATGAATATATGTTTTGTTGTAATACAAATTTATGGTAGCTGAAATATGTTGAACTTAATTCTATATGGCAACTTAATTCTGTATGAATCCCTTCACATATTTCCAGCGTTCAAAAATTTCTAGAATTTGAGTATACTTTCAGCATTCACAAATATCCAACATTCACAAATTCAAAAAATGATTCATTAACTTCCAGCATAAACAAAGAAGATACATAAATTGCTTATAATAATTTTTGACCTCCAAAATCTCATCATAAAGTTAGAGAAAAACATCAGAATACATGTTACAAATAGTAGATGCCTGTCTTCTCTCTTGCTCGCTCTCTCACATTGGCTAATAACATTACCCATCTTGGATTAACACTTAAAAAGAAACAGATAAAATTCTGGAATTAATCAAGCAGTAACATGTGCAATGTGCAAATGTCACTATTGAATGTAGTGTCCAACCACCATTTGATAACTAAGCTCATAAACAACAGACCATTCAATAAGATTCACTAATACTTGTAAGAATAATAAACTTGAGATTGAGGGAAATTTTGCAGCTCAAGAAAACAGGCCGCATCTTCAGCCTTCACTCTCTTGATCAAATCGGTCGCGTCTTGGACAGTCGAGATGTTCTCGGCCCTGCCTTCTACGACCAACACTTCGAATTTCTCCTTCAATGCCATCATAATCTCCACCTAGCAAAAAAAATAATTTAGCCATTGAGTCTTACAGCAAAGCGAGCAAGATGTTTTTGTGATGAAGCAGACGAAGGTCCTCTTGGTTGCCGCTTTGAGTTGAATCTTTTGGGAGAGCCTTATATGTAAACATAGCATAGCATGTATGTAAAAATTCATGTTTACATTTTCCTAGCATAGCACGTGCATAGAATATGTAAAATTTCAAAACATGTATGCAAAACATATGTAAAATTTCAAAACATGTTTGTAAAAATTTCAAAAAATGTAAGGAAAAAATGTATGTAAACATGAAAATTTTCAAAACAGGTATGTAAAAATGAAACACAGAATGTTTCATGTTTCATTTTTTAGCATATGTAAAATTTCTGAGGTCTATTATAAAACTTCATTTATGTTTCAGCATGAAATGCTTCAGGATATGTAAAAAATTTCATAGAAGTCAAAATTCATGAATAACAGACCTCTGTGCAATTTTCATGTGCAAATTTCTTATTATGAAAGTCATCCAAAATCATCAAGTAAAAAGTCATCTTATGAAATCAGTAAGCTTATAAAATATTAAGTTAGAAGTGGCGAAAGAGTTTTAATAATGAGAAATTTCTTATAAAATAACTTTCACAGTAAAATCTTATACAATAACTTTCACATTTGTGCAAATTCCTCATTATGAAAGTCGTCCAATTTCTAGAAAATTTTTCCTTATGAAAATCATCAAGTAAAAAGTCATATTATGAAATTAGTCATATTAGGAAATTTCCTTGACTTGCTGCAAAAAAAATCCCAAGATAAACCCAAAATGATGTAACATTCTCCAATTTTTTGGAATATTTTGAAAGGAAAACTCATCCTATTTCCCAGAAAAGTAATGTCGGATAACATCAATGATATATAGCATTTATACAAAAGAGAAGAATGAAGTAATGACATGTGAATATCCAACATCTTTTATTTTGGTCATGATTGCCTTTGTTATTGTACCATATTAAGCTAGTGAATATTCCTCCAAGAGAAGGTAAATAGCAATTCATGACATATTATCTGAAAGGTACTCTGTCTTACTTCAGCTGGGTTGATAACACTTGCATTGTTGGATGCTATGCCACCGTCTTCGTACTATGGATTGCGTAACTGGCTCTTCAGTGATCTTCGATGTTGTTTCATAGTTGTACCTCTATTCTCAATGCTTTCTTTTGGGATTTCTTCATCATTCTCAACCGTTTCTCTAAAGATTAAAAGAGACAATCAGAATAAAATATAATTTAATATATTTCTTCATCATTCTCAACCGTTTTCTTTTGGGATTCCCTAGACTAATGAGTTTGTTTATATATTTGGATGTCATGCTTCACTAATTTCTACATTAAACAATAATACTTAGTATTATTCTTGCTTACAGTAGTTTGCTAGTTTCCCTTAGTTTAGTTGAATTTGGAATGCTTTTAGCCTTCTATATTTGAGCTATATTGTTATCTTTCTTGAAAACATCCGCAACACACAGTGATCAACATTGTCTAAGACTTTATAACATGTGTTTTGATATTGTACATTTTGGCATTATTTATTAAAACAACGTCAAGTCTAGGTGTTACATCTTGCAAAGGCATTATAAAATACAAAGAGCACAACATATTAAACAATTCTTGAGCAACAATTCTAATGATAGAGAAGTAATCCATCAAACAAAAGATGGGAACAAAAGTTCCTATGGTGCTCTTTCGGCACTTAACGACAATGGCAAGCCCAAAACATCAAGATTGTGTGTAATCAACATGATGCTTTGTTTCCAAATCTACGAAGGAACATAAGATTATGAAGGGGGGAAAATGTGAATGTTCTAATTCTTAGTCTTCCATTAGTTATGACTTTTCAGCTTTTCAAATCAGAGTAAGTAAGACATTTAGTAAGAAAATGTCAAATGCATAGATTATAAAGCAAATTTAGTAAGAAATATCAGCCAAAATATATTCATTAAAAATACTTGTTATGCTACTTTGATTTACGTTTAGAAACATAGTTAATAAAATGAAGCAAAAATAGTAAATTTTTTTGAACCTTAAAATTTCATCCCAGATAAATGATAGCATCGTCTTCTTCTTCTTCATACATGGGTCCATATCATTTATCCTATTAAAGTACATGGTCATTAAGAAAAATTTGTGGGCAAACAATAAATTCAGCTGCGAAAACAATAAACATCTCATGTGCACTCATGTACCAAAGCTAAATTCATCTATCGTAACAAAACTTATACCAATCAAGAAGAAAAAATAGAACATACCAAAGAATTGCATTTGCAGATTCTCCTACATGGTGTCGTTGTTGCAGAACCCCCCACAGTACAAACTCTCAAGATTCAGCTTGATCCATTCCAGAAAATCCTTCAAAATCTGTTGGCAACCAGAGAAAACATTCAACTAATGCAATTAAAATATTGAAAATATTTTGATCAATGCTTAGCCAATGCAATTAAAATAATGAAAATATTTTGATCAATGCTCAGCTAATGCAATTAAAATAATGAAAATATTTTGATCAATGCTCAGCTAATGCAATTAAAATAATGAAAACCTTTTAATGCTCAGCTAATGCAAAAATAAACATATTGAAAATCAATGTTCCAATGCAAAGGAAGTTATCGTGGTGAGAGAAATGACATGTGCCACATGTTCATGCAAAGTATCAAGATCAAACAAAGAATTGGGGCATCCATCTGAATCTTTACATGTATTAATTAAATTTCACAAAAAAATTGAATCAAGAGAGAGAAAGAGAGGAATAACCTTCGAGTTTTATCAAGACGAAATTCTTCAAAAATAGGTTCAGATTCTTTATAGGCATGTACCAATCAAGAAGAAAAAATAGAACATACCAAAGAATTGCATTTGCAGATTCTCCAATATGGTGTCGTTGTTGCAGAACCCCCCACAGTACAAACTCTCAAGATTCAGCTTGATCCATTCCAGAAAATCCTTTAAAATTTGTTGGCAACCGGATAAAACATTCAACTAATGCAATTAAAATATTTAAAATATTTTGATCAATGCTTAGCCAATGCAATTAAAATAATGAAAATATTTTGATCAATGCTCAGCTAATGAGAGCAGATTACAGATTATGCACTTACATATTTTTCACATGATCCTGCTTTTGACATTTCTGATATAGAGTGGTTAACTGTAGAGCATCTGCATGACTTTTTGGAAGTTTTTTTTACTGCTTCAAACAAATTTTCTGGGGTTTACTACCCAACATCTTATTTAGGATTAGAACAATTAGTTTTAATTTCTCATCAGATATCTACGCATAGAGAAAGTACACACCCTGCTATAATGCCTATGATAATTGAAATGACTGCAAAACTTGCTAAGTATTGGTATCCGGTTCCTCTTCTTTACTCTTTATCTAAAGTTTTTGATCCTCGTTTTAAGGATGCTGCACTAGGTTTATTAGAACTGTATTCTGAAAACATGGGATTTTCCCATGTTGAATATGTATCTGCTGCTAAAAATAGCTTAAGAACGTTTTATGCATCTTATGAGGCTAAATATGGTAATGTTTCACACCATTCATCTGTCTTTGCTAGTGCTTCTGCTTCGGCGACTAGTAAGATTCGCCTAATGTTAGGAAAGAAGAAACAAAAAACCGTTAGTTCGGATTGTTCTACTAGTGAACTGTCCAAATATTTATCTAATCCATTTCCCTTTTCGGAGGAAGCCATGGATGATGAGTATTTTGATCCTCTTGCCTGGTGGAAAGGGTATGAATCTGTTTATCCTATTCTTTCCATTATGGCACGAGATTTGTTATCTGTACCTATTTCTACAGTTGCTTCGGAGTCTGCTTTTAGTGCAGGTGGTCGCGTTCTGAGCAACAAGAGATCGCGGCTGAAGGCAGACATTGTTGAAGTAGCGGTATGCGCGAAGGATTGGTTCCATGCTGAAAGCCGCTCACAGAACAAGGACCTATCTGAAGATTCCGATGAAGAAGATGAGTGATAAATTTTTATTGTCTTAGGTGTATTATTTTTCAGTTTTGACCATTGTATGAAGGGTAAGGTTGGCCGATGAAAGTCCCCCCTTCAAAAAAGTTTTTAAGTAATAAAATTTAAAGGTTCAACCCGGGACCTTAGGAAAATTTCGGGCTTAATTATCTACTTCCAAATAAACTAGAATGTTTTATTACTTAATTTTCTACTTGTTCACTTTATTACCTATTATTTTAGTATTTAAGGGTTATTTATCTACTTAGGGTAAGTTGTAAATAAGGTGAATAGTTTAATATTTTTAAAATATTTTTAAGATTTTTTAAATATTTTTAAGATTTTTTTACCAACTTTCAGATTTTTTAAAATTTTTTTAATTTTTTTTTAAAAAAGGGGTGGCCCGCGGCCCGGCCCGGGCCCGGGTTAGGCCGGGCCGCGGGCCGGGCTTCCGCCCCCCGGCCCCCTCCGGGCCGGGCCGGCCCGGCCCGGCCACCGCCGGCATCCGGGCCGGCCCGGCCCGGAGCCCGGCCAAAGCCCGGCCGGGCCCGGGCCGGGCTGGGCCGGGCCGGCCCGTTGGACACCTTGATCTGTTGGCAACCGGATAAAACATTCAACTAATGCAATTAAAATAATGAAAATATTTTGATCAATGCTTAGCCAATGCAATTAAAATAATGAAAATATTTTGATCAATGCTCAGCTAATGCAATTAAAATAATGAAAACCTTTTAATGCTCAGCTAATGCAAAAATAGACATATTGAAAATCAATGTTCCAATGCAAAGGAAGTTATCGTGGTGAGAGAAATGACATGTGCCACATGTTCATGCAAAGTATCAAGATCAAACAAAGAATTGGGGCATCCATCTGAATCTTTACATGTATTAATCAAATTTCACAAAAAAAATTGAATCAAGAGAAAGAAAGAGAGGAATAACCTTCGAGTTTTATCAAGACGAAATTCTTCAAAAATAGGTTCAGATTCTTTATAGGCATGTACCATTTACATGACAAACAATATGTAATAAATCGTTCATTTCTGATGATCATAGCCAATTCTAGGTACTAATTCTTTCTAAAACCACATCACATCTTCTTTCCAAATTCCATGTAGGTAATAAATAAATGATAAAAATCAACATCTGTTTTCTATAGATCCAAAATCAGACTTTTAAAAATGCCATAGTTGAACTGAAAAAATAGAAACCCAAGCAGATCTGATTATACCTATGTTGCTTGATGTGGATGGATCTTTCTGCAGATCCTTCAATTCCTTCAAGATCCGTTTCGATACCATCGGCCAACTCCTGATCCAATAACAAAAAAAATCAAAAATAAAACAAAAAACAAAAAACTCTCCCCAAAAAAATCAAATCCAGAGAGATAAAGAGAAGAATTACCTCCAAATCTTGTGGATCCTCACCTCTTCCCTCTGGTTTTGCGCAACAAAATTAAGAAGATGAGAAGAAGTGACGAATGTAAGTAGATGAAGATGAAGGGTATGGTGATTCTTTTACCTTGTTTGCCTTTTTTCTTCTGAGATTCACTCCAGCAATCCATTTATATCAATAACTACCCAGCAAAAATAACAAAAAAATTAATAGGAAAAATTAAAAAGAAACATAATTATATGATCAACGGATTCCTGGGCATGGCCTTCCTCTTTTGCTGATCAACGGGCATGGCCTTCCTCTTTTGCTGATCAACGGATTCTTTCTTTGCCTATTAAAGAAAGAAAAATAACTTTTGGGAGATGACTTGTATGTAGCTCTGATAATCAATTAATTGTACAGCTTTCTTTTTTTAAGCACCCAAAGCCCTGAAACCCAACCCCCTAGCCATCTCCAGTCATACCTGGAGGGCCCCCTCTCATTTTCACCCACCTCAAGACTGGTCCTTTATTTTTCCGGATGAAAGAGAGGAGTCACATCCCCTTTCTGTTTTTCAAAATTCACCCAAACCGAATACACCCATTAACAGAGTTTTTCACAATTCACTCAAGGCTGGCCCACCTCACTTTCGTTTACAGAGTTTTTCACTCGTTAACCCCTTTAAAATTTTCCCAATTTCAAAAAATTTCGGTCTGTTGAACGCGGAAGAGATCGCAGTTCTCGGTCTTTTGAACTTCCCCATATGATTTCAAAATTTCGGTTCACCCAATGCAAAATTCTTGGTTTTCCCACAAAATTCAATATTTTTCTTCCAAAATTTTCTCAAACTTCATCTAAACCATTCATTTCCTAAGATTTAATCCTGGCCCACTTTCTATCAACCCATTTGTCCTAGTCAGCTTGTCCTAGTCAGCCCTAGGATTCAAAAAACACTGTCAAATGTATAATAGATATCTCTTATCCAATTTCTCTTGTCCAATATCTCTTATCCAATTTCTCTTGATAACATCCCTCTTTTATAATATAGATATCTCTTATCCAGTTTCTCATGTCCAATATCTCTTATCCAATTTCTCTTGATAACATCCTCTTTTATAATATAGATATCTCTTATCCAATTTCTCTTTTCCAATATCTCTTATCCAATTTCTCTTGATAACATCCCTCTTTTATAATATAGATATCTCTTATCCAATTTCTCTTCATAACATCCCTCTCTTATAATATAGATATCTCTTATCCAATTTCTCTTGTCAATATCTCTTATCCAATTTCTCTTGATAACTTCCCTCTTTTATAATTTAGATATCTCTTATCCAATTTCAATTTTCCAATATCTCTTATCCAATTTCTCTTGATAACATCCCTCTTTTATAATATAGATATCTCTTATCCACTTTCTCTTTTCCAATATCTCTTATCCAATTTCTCTTGATAACATCCCTCTTTTATAATATAGATATCTCTTATCCAATTTCTCATGTCCAATATCTCTTATCCAATTTCTCTTGATAACATCCCTCTTTTATATTATATATATCTCTTATCCCATTTCTCTTTTCCAATATCTCTTATCCAATTTCTCTTGATAACATCCCTCTTTTATAATATAGATATCTCTTATCCAATTTCTCTTGTCCAATATCTCTTATCCAATTTCTCTTGATAACATCCCTCTTTTATAATATAGATATCTCTTATCCAATTTCTCGTGTCCAATATCTCTTATCCAATTTCTCTAGATAACATCCCTCTTTTATAATCTAGATATCTCTTATCCAATTTCTCTTTTCCAATTTCTCTTGATAACATCCCTCTTTTATAATATAGATATCTCTTATCCAATTTCTCTTTTCCAATATCTCTTATCCAATTTCTCTTGATAACATCCCTCCTTTATAATATAGATATCTCTTATCCAATTTCTCATGTCCAATATCTCTTATCCAATTTCTCTTGATGACATCCTTGTTTTATAATATAGATATCTCTTATCCAATTTCTCTTTTCCAATATCTCTTATCCAATTTCTCTTGATAACATCCCTCTTTTATAATATAGATATCTCTTATCCAATTTCTCTTTTCCAATATCTCTTATCCAATTTCTCTTGATAACATCTCTCTTTTATAATATAGATATCTCTTATCCAATTTCTCTTTTCCAATATCTCTTATCCAATTTCTCATGATAACATCCCTCTTTTATAATATAGATATCTGTTATCCAATTTCTCTTGTCCAATATCTCATATCCAATTTCTCTTGATAACATCCCTCTTTTATTTTATAGATATCTCTTATCCAATTTCTCTTTTCCAATATCTCTTATCCAATTTCTCTTGATAACATCCCTCTTTTATAATATAGATATCTCTTATCCAATTTATCTTTTCCAATATCTCTTATCCAATTTCTCTTGATAACATCCCTCTTTTATAATATAGATATCTCTTATCCAATTTCTCTTTTCCAATATCTCTTATCCAATTTCTCTTGATAACATCCCTCTTTTATAATATAGGCTAGTCATTACCCGTGCCCATAGGGCACGGTTTATTTAATGGCTGAGTTTTTCTCCCCCACAAATTTCAAGTTCCCCCAAATTTCAAGTTTTCCCACAAAATTTCGAGTTTCCCCCCAAATTTATGTTTTCCCCCAAAATTTAAGTCCCCCAAAATTGTCCTTACCACCTAGGACAAACTTGCCACGTAGGACAAAGCTTTGTCCTAGTAGGATAAGATTCAAAATCTTCATAGAACTGGAAATAAAATGGCCGGAAGGGGTGAGAATAAAAAGTGTGGGTGTGTGTGTGGGGAGGGTCCATAGGCAAAAATACAAAAACCGGGGTTGTATGTGCAAAATTCCCCACCTCCTCTTTTATCCCTCAAAATCTCATCTCTTATATTTTCTCTTATTCAATTTCCCTGTTTTATATAATAGATATCCAAATTCTCTTATCCAATTTCTCATGTCCAAATTCGCTTATCAATTTCTCTTGATAACATACGTCTTTTATATAATAGATATCTTTTATCCAATTTCTCTTGTCCAATATCTCTTATCCAATTTCTCTTGATTACATCTCTCGTTTGTAATATAGATATTTATTATCCAATTTCTCTTCATAACATCACTCTTATCCAATTTCTATTGTCCAATATCTCTTATTCAATTTCTCTTGATAACATCCCTCTTTTATAATATAGATATCTCTTATCCAATTTATATTGTCCAATATCTCTAATCCAATTTCTCTTGATAACATCCCTCTTTTGTAATATAGATATCTCTTATCCAATTTCTCATGTCCAATATCTCTTATCCAATTTCTTTTGATAACATCCCTCTTTTAAAATATAGATATCTCTTATCCAATTTCTCTTTTCCAATATCTCTTATCCAATTTCTCTTGATAACATCCCTCTTTTATAATATATATATCTCTTATCCAATTTCTCTTGATAACATCCCTCTCTTATAATATAGATATCTCTTATCCAATTTCTCTTGTCAATATCTCTTATCCAATTTCTCTTGATAACTTCCCTCTTTTATAATATAGATATCTCTTATCCAATTTCTCTTTTCCAATATCTCTTATCCAATTTCTCTTGATAACATCCCTCTTTTATAATATAGATATCTCTTATCCAATTTCTCTTTTCCAATATCTCTTATCCAATTTCTCTTGATAACATCCCTCTTTTATAATATAGATATCTCTTATCCAATTTCTCATGTCCAATGTCTCTTATCCAATTTCTCTTGATAACATCTCTCTTTTATATTATAGATATCTCTAATCTCATTTCTCTTTTCCAATATCTCTTATCCAATTTCTCTTGATAACATCCCTCTTTTATAATATAGATATCTCTTATCCAATTTCTCTTGTCCAATATCTCTTATCCAATTTCTCTTGATAACATCCCTCTTTTATAATATCGATATCTCTTAACCAATTTCTCATGTCCAATATCTCTTTTCCAATTTCTCTAGATAACATCCCTCTTTTATAATATAGATATCTCTTATCCAATTTCTCTTTTCCAATTTCTCTTATACAATTTCTCTTGATAACATCCCTCTTTTATAATATAGATATCTCTAATCCAATTTCTCTTTTCCAATATCTCTTATCCAATTTCTCTTGATAACATCCCTCTTTTATAATATAGATATCTCTTATCCAATTTCTCTTTTCCAATATCTTTTATCCAATTTCTCTTGATAACATCCCTCTTTTATAATATAGATATCTCTTATCCAATTTCTCTTTTCCAATATCTCTTATCCAATTTCTCTTGATAACATCCCTCTTTTAAAATATAGATATCTCTTATGCAATTTCCCTTTTCCAATATCTCTTATCCAATTTCACTTGATAACATCCCTCTTTTATAATATAGATATCTCTTATCCAATTTCTCTTTTCCAATATCTCTTATCCAATTTCTCTTGATAACATCCCTCTTTTATAATATAGATATCTCTTATCTAATTTCTCTTGTGCAATATCTCTTATCCAATTTCTCTTGATAACATCCCTCTTTTATAATATAGATATCTCTTATCCAATTTCTCTTTTCCAATATCTCTTATCCAATTTATCTTGATAACATCCCTCTTTTATAATATAGATATCTCTTATCCAATTTCTCTTTTCCAATATCTTTTATCCAATTTCTCTTGATAACATCCCTCTTTTATAATATAGACTAGTCATTACCCGTGCCCATAGGGCACGGTTTATTTAATGGCTGAGTTTTTCTCCCACACAAATTTCAAGTTCCCCCAAATTTCAAGTTTTCCCACAAAATTTCAAGTTTCCCCCCAAATTTAAGTTTTCCCCCAAAATTTAAGTCCTCCCAAAATTGTCATTACCACCGAGGACAAACTTGCCACGTAGGACAAAGCTTTGTCCTAGTAGGATAAGATTCAAAATCTTCATAGAACTGGAAATAAAATGGCCGGAAGGGGTGAGAATAAAAAGTGTGGGTGTGTGTGTGGGGATGGTCCATAGGCAAAAATACAAAAACCGGGGTTGTATGTGCAAAATTCCCCACCTCCTCTTTTATCCCTCAAAATCTCATCTCTTATATTTTCTCTATTCAATTTCCCTGTTTTATATAATAGATATCCAAATTCTCTTATCCAATTTCTCATGTCCAAATTCTCTTATCAATTTCTCTTGATAACATCCGTCTTTTAAATAATAGATATCTCTTATCCAATTTCTCTAGTCCAATATCTCTTATCCAATTTCTCTTGATAACATCTCTCGTTTGTAATATAGATATTTATTATCCAATTTCTCTTGATAACATCACTCTTATCCAATTTCTATTGTCCAATATCTCTTATTCAATTTCTCTTGATAACATCCCTCTTTTATAATATAGATATCTCTTATCCAATTTCTCTTTTCCAATATCTCTTATCCAATTTATCTTGATAACATCCCTCTTTTATAATATATATATCTCTTATCCAATTTATCTTGTCCAATATCTCTAATCCAATTTCTCTTGATAACATCCCTCTTTTATAATATAGATATCTCTTATCCAATTTCTCATGTCCAATATCTATTATCCAATTTCTCTTGATAACATCCCTCTTTTATAATTTAGATATCCCTTATCCAATTTCTCTTTTCCAATATCTCTTATCCAATTTCTCTTGATAACGTCCTTCTTTTATAATATAGATATCTCTTATCCAATTTCTCTTGATAACCTCCCTCTCTTATAATATAGATATCTCTTATCCAATTTCATTTGTCAATATCTCTTATCCAATATCTCTTGATAACTTCCCTCTTTTATAATATAGATATCTCTTATCCAATTTCTCCTTTCCAATATCTCTTACCCAATTTCTGTTGAAAACATCCCTCTTTTATAATATAGATATCTCTTATCAAATTTCTCTTTTCCAATATCTCTTATCCAATTTCTCTTGATAACATCCCTCTTTTATAATATAGATATCTCTTATCCAATTTCTCATGTCCAATATCTCTTATCCAATTTCTCTTGATAACATCCCTCTTTTATAATATAGATATCTCTTATCCAATTTCTCTTTTCCAATATATCTTATCCAATTTCTCTTGATAACATCCCTCTTTTATAATATAGATATCTCTTATCTAATTTCTCTTGTGCAATATCTCTTATCCAATTTCTCTTGATAACATCCCTCTTTTATAATATAGATATCTCTTATCCAATTTCTCTTTTCCAATATCTCTTATCCAATTTATCTTGATAACATCCCTCTTTTATAATATAGATATCTCTTATCCAATTTCTCTTTTCCAATATCTTTTATCCAATTTCTCTTGATAACATCCCTCTTTTATAATATAGACTAGTCATTACCCGTGCCCATAGGGCACGGTTTATTTAATGGCTGAGTTTTTCTCCCACACAAATTTCAAGTTCCCCCAAATTTCAAGTTTTCCCACAAAATTTCAAGTTTCCCCCCAAATTTAAGTTTTCCCCCAAAATTTAAGTCCTCCCAAAAATGTCATTACCACCGAGGACAAACTTGCTACGTAGGACAAAGCTTTGTCCTAGTAGGATAAGATTCAAAATCTTCATAGAACTGGAAATAAAATGGCCGGAAGGGGTGAGAATAAAAAGTGTGGGTGTGTGTGTGGGGAGGGTCCATAGGCAAAAATACAAAAACCGGGGTTGTATGTGCAAAATTCCCCACCTCCACTTTTATCCCTCAAAATCTCATCTCTTATATTTTCTCTTATTCAATTTCCCTGTTTTATATAATAGATATCCAAATTCTCTTATCCAATTTCTCATGTCCAAATTCTCTTATCAATTTCTCTTGATAACATCCGTCTTTTAAATAATAGATATCTCTTATCCAATTTCTCTTGTCCAATATCTCTTATCCAATTTCTCTTGATAACATCTCTCGTTTGTAATATAGATATTTATTATCCAATTTCTCTTGATAACATCACTCTTATCCAATTTCTATTGTCCAATATCTCTTTTTCAATTTCTCTTGATAACATCCCTCTTTTATAATATAGATATCTCTTATCCAATTTCTCTTTTCCAATATCTCTTATCCAATTTCTCTTGATAACATCCCTCTTTTATAATATATATATCTCTTATCCAATTTATCTTGTCCAATATCTCTAATCCAATTTCTCTTGATAACATCCCTCTTTTATAATATAGATATCTCTTATCCAATTTCTCATGTCCAATATCTATTATCCAATTTCTCTTGATAACATCCCTCTTTTATAATTTAGATATCCCTTATCCAATTTCTCTTTTCCAATATCTCTTATCCAATTTCTCTTGATAACGTCCTTCTTTTATAATATAGATATCTCTTATCCAATTTCTCTTGATAACATCCCTCTCTTATAATATAGATATCTCTTATCCAATTTCTTTTGTCAATATCTCTTATCCAATATCTCTTGATAACTTCCCTCTTTTATAATATAGATATCTCTTATCCAATTTCTCCTTTCCAATATCTCTTACCCAATTTCTCTTGAAAACATCCCTCTTTTAAAATATAGATATCTCTTATTAAATTTCTCTTTTCCAATATCTCTTATCCAATTTCTCTTGATAACATCCCTCTTTTATAATATAGATATCTCTTATCCAATTTCTCATGTCCAATATCTCTTATCCAATTTCTCTTGATAACATCCCTCTTTTATAATATAGATATCTCTTATCCAATTTTTCATGTCCAATATCTCTAATCCAATTTCTCTGGATAACATCCCTCTTTTATAATATAGATATCTCTTATCCAATTTCTCTTTTCCAATATCTCTTATCCAATTTCTCTTGATAACATCCCTCTTTTATAATATAGATATCTCTTATCCAATTTCTCTTTTCCAATATCTCTTATCCAATTTCTCTTGATAACATCCCTCTTTTATAATATAGATATCTCTTATCCAATTTCTCTTGATAAAATCCCTCTTTTATATTATAGATATCTCTTATCCAATTTCTCTTTTCCAATATCTCTTATCCAATTTCTCTTGATAACATCCCTCTTTTATAATATAGATATCTCTTATCCAATTTTTCTTTTCCAATATCTCTTATCCAATTTCTCTTGATAACATCCCTCTTTTATAATATAGGCTAGTCATTACCCATGCCCATAGGGCACGGTTTATTTAATGGCTGAGTTTTTCTCGCCCACAAATTTCAAGTTCCCCCAAATTTCAAGTTTTCCCACAAAATTTCGAGTTTCCCCCCAAATTTAAGTTTTCCCCCAAAATTTAAGTCCCCCCAAAATTGTCATTACCACCTAGGACAAACTTGCCACGTAGGACAAAGCTTTGTCCTAGTAGGATAAGATTCAAAATCTTCATAGAACTGGAAATAAAATGGCCGGAAGGGGTGAGAATAAAAAGTGTGGGTGTGTGTGTGTGGGAGGGTCCATAGGCAAAAATACAAAAACCGGGGTTGTATGTGCCAAATTCCCCACCTCCTCTTTTATCCCTCAAAATCTCATCTCTTATATTTTCTCTTATTCAATTTCCTTGTTTTATATAATAGATATCCAAATTCTCTTATCCAATTTCTCATGTCCAAATTCTCTTATCAATTTCTCTTGATAACATACGTCTTTTATATAATAGATATCTCTTATCCAATTTCTCTTGTCCAATATCTCTTATCCAATTTCTCTTGATAACATCTCTCGTTTGTAATATAGATATTTCTTATCCAATTTCTCTTCATAACATCACTCTTATCCAATTTCTATTGTCCAATATCTCTTATTCAATTTCTCTTGATAACATCCCTCTTTTATAATATAGATATCTCTTATCCAATTTATCTTGTCCAATATCTCAAATCCAATTTCTCTTGATAACATCCCTCTTTTGTAATATAGATATCTCTTATCCAATTTCTCATGTCCAATATCTCTTATCCAACTTCTTTTGATAACATCCCACTTTTATAATATAGATATCTCTTATCCAATTTCTCTTTTCCAATATCTCTTATCCAATTTCTCTTGATAACATCCCTCTTTTATAATATATATATATCTCTTATCCAATTTCTCTTGATAACATCCCTTTCTTATAATATAGATATCTCTTATCCAATTTCTCTTGTCAATATCTCTTATCCAATTTCTCTTGATAACTTCCCTATTTTATAATATAGATATCTCTTATCCAATTTCTCTTATCCAATTTCTCTTGATAACATCCTTTTTTTATAATATAGATATCTCTTATCCAATTTCTCTTTTCCAATATCTCTTATCCAATTTCTCTTGATAACATCCCTCTTTTATAATATAGATATCTCTTATCCAATTTCTCATGTCCAATGTCTCTTATCCAATTTCTCTTGATAACATCCCTCTTTTATATTATAGATATCTCTTATCCCATTTCTCTTTTCCAATATCTCTTATCCAATTTCTCTTGATAACATCCCTCTTTTATAATATAGATATCTCGTATCCAATTTCTCTTGTCCAATATCTCTTATCCAATTTCTCTTGTTAACATCCCTCTTTTATAATATCGATATCTCTTATCCAATTTCTCATGTCCAATATCTCTTATCCAATTTCTCTAGATAACATCCCTCTTTTATAATATAGATATCTCTTATCCAATTTCTATTGTCCAATATCTCTTATACAATTTCTCTTGATAACATCCCTCTTTTATAATATAGATATCTCTTATCCAATTTCTCTTTTCCAATATCTCTTATCGTATTTCTCTTGATAACATCCCTCTTTTATAATATAGATATCTCTTATCCAATTTCTCATGTCCAATATCTCTTATCCAATTTCTCTTGATAACATCCCTCTTTTATAATATAGATATCTCTTATCCAATTTCACTTTTCCAATATCTCTTATCCAATTTCTCTTGATAACATCCCTCTTTTATAATATAGATATCTCTTATCCAATTTCTCTCTTCCAATATCTCTTATCCAATTTCACTTGATAACATCCCTCTTTTATAATATAGATATCTCTTATCCAATTTCTCTTTTCCAATATCTCTTATCCAATTTGTCTTGATAACATCCCTCTTTTATAATATAGATATCTCTTATCCAATTTCTCTTGTCCAATATCTCTTATCCAATTTCTCTTGATAACATCCCTCTTTTATAATATAGATATCTCTTATCCAATTTCTCTTGATAACATCCCTCTTTTATAATATAGACTAGTCATTACCCGTGCCCATAGGGCACGGTTTATTTAATGGCTGGGTTTTTCTCCCCCACAAATTTCAAGTTCCCCCAAATTTCAAGTTTTCACACAAAATTTCAAGTTTCCCCCCAAATTTAAGTTTTCCCCCAAAATTGAAGTCCTTCCAAAATTGTCATTACCACCGAGGACAAACTTGCCACGTAGGACAAAGCTTTGTCCTAGTAGGATAAGATTCAAAATCTTCATAGAACTGGAAATAAAATGGCCGGAAGGGGTGAGAATAAAAAGTGTGGGTGTGTGTTTGGGGAGGGTCCATAGGCAAAAATACAAAAACCGGGGTTGTATGTGCAAAATTCCCCACCTCCTCTTTTATCCCTCAAAATCTCATCTCTTATATTTTCTCTTATTCAATTTCCCTGTTTTATATAATAGATATCCAAATTTTCTTATCCAATTTCTCATGTCCAAATTCTCTTATCAATTTCTCTTGATAACATCCGTCTTTTATATAATAGATATCTCTTATCCAATTTCTCTTGTCCAATATCTCTTGTCCAATTTCTCTTGATAACATCTCTCGTTTGTAATATAGATATTTCTTATCCAATTTCTCTTGATAACATCACTCTTATCCAATTTCTATTGTTCAATATCTCTTATTCAATTTCTCTTGATAACATCCCTCTTTTATAATATAGATATCTCTTATCCAATTTATCTTGTCCAATATCTCTAATCCAATTTCTCTTGATAACATCCCTCTTTTATAATATAGATATCTCTTATCCAATTTTTCATGTCCAATATCTCTTATCCAATTTCTCTTGATAACATCCCTCTTTTATAATTTAGATATCTCTTATCCAATTTCTCTTTTCCAATATCTCATTTCCAATTTCTCTTGATAACATCCCTCTTTTATAATATAGATATCTCTTATCCAATTTCTCTTGATAACATCCCTCTCTTATTATATAGATATCTCTTATCCAATTTCTTTTGTCAATATCTCTTATCCAATTTCTCTTGATAACTTCTCTCTTTTATAATATAGATATCTCTTATCCAATTTCTCTTTTCCAATATCTCTTACCCAATTTCTCTTGAAAACATCCCTCTTTTATTATATAGATATCTCTTATCCAATTTCTCTTTTCCAATATCTCTTATCCAATTTCTGTTGATAACATCCCTCTTTTATAATATAGATATCTCTTATCCAATTTCTCATGTCCAATATCTCTTATCCAATTTCTCTTGATAACATCCCTCTTTTATAATATAGATATCTCTTATCCAATTTCTCTTTTCCAATATCTCTTATCCAATTTCTCTTGATAACATCCCTCTTTTATAATATAGATATCTCTTATCCAATTTCTCTTTTCCAATTTCTCTTATCCAATTTCTCTTGATAACATCCCTCTTTTATATTGTAGATATCTCTTATACAATTTCTCTTGTCCAATATCTCTTATCCAATTTCTCTTGATAACATCCCTCTTTTATAATAAAGATATCTCTTATCCAATTTCTCATGTCCAATATCTCTTATCCAATTTCTCTTGATAACATCCCTCTTTTATAATATAGATATCTCTTATCCAATTTCTCTTTTCCAATATCTCTTATCCAATTTCTTTTGATAACATCCCTCTTTTATAATATAGATATCTCTTATCCAATTTCTCATGTCCAATATCTCTTATCCAATTTCTCTTGATAACATCCCTCTTTTATATTATAGATATCTCTTATCCAATTTCTCTTGTCCAATATCTCTTATCCAATTTCTCTTGATAACATCCCTCTTTTATATTATAGATATCTCTTATCCAATTTCTATTTTCCAATATCTCTTATCCAATTTCTCTTGATAACATCCCTCTTTTATAATATAGATATCTCTTATCCAATTTCTCTTTCCCAATATCTCTTATCCAATTTCTCTTGATAACATCCCTCTTCTATAATATAGATATTTCTTATCCAATTTCTCTGTTCCAATATCTCTTATCCAATTTCTCTTGATAACATCCCTCTTTTATAATATAGATATCTTTTATCCAATTTCTCTTGATAACATCCCTCTCTTATAATGTAGATATCTCTTATCCAATTTCTCTTGTCCAATATCTCTTATCCAATTTCTCTTGATAACATCCCCTTTTATAATTTAGATATTTCGTATCCAATATCTCTTGTCCAATATCTCTTATCCAATTTCTCTTGATAACATCCCACTTTTATATTATAGATATCTCTTCTC
This sequence comes from Scilla litardierei, assembly GCA_030789695.1. Taxonomy (NCBI): domain Eukaryota; kingdom Viridiplantae; phylum Streptophyta; class Magnoliopsida; order Asparagales; family Asparagaceae; genus Scilla; species Scilla litardierei. The sequence goes on along the minus strand of CM061141.1, from coordinate 216,395,166 downwards.
CAATTTCTCTTTTCCAATATCTCTTATCCAATTTCTCTTGATAACATCCCTCTTTTATAATATAGATATCTCTTATCCAATATCTCTTTTCCAATATCTCTTATCCAATTTCTCTTGATAACATCCCTCTTTTATAATATAGATATCTCTTATCCAATTTCTCTTTTCCAATATCTCTTATCCAATTTCTCTTGATAACATCCCTCTTTTATAATATAGATATCTCTTATCCAATTTCTCATGTCCATTGTCTCTTATCCAATTTCTCTTGATAACATCCCTCTTTTATAATATAGATATCTCTTATCTAATTTCTCTTTTCCAATATCTCTTATCCAATTTCTCTTGATAACATCCCTCTTTTATAATATAGATTTCTCTTATCCAATTTCTCTTGATAACATCCCTCTCTTATAATATATATATCTCTTAACCAATTTCTCTTGTCCAATATCTCTTATCCAATTTCTCTTGATAACATCCCTCTTTTATAATAAAGATATCTCTTATCCAATTTCTCTTTTCAAATATCTCTTATCCAATTTCTCTTGTCAATATCTCTTATCCAATTTCTCTTGATAACTTCCCTCTTTTATAATATAGATATCTCTTATCCAATTTCTCTTTTCCAATATCTCTTATCCAATTTCTCTTGATAACATCCCTCTTTTATAATATAGATATCTCTTATCCAATTTCTCTTTTCGAATATCTCTTATCCAATTTCTTTTGATAACATCCCTCTTTTATAATATAGATATCTCTTATCCAATTTCTATTTTCCAATATCTCTTATCCAATTTCTCTTGATAACATCCCTCTTTTATAATATAGATATCTCTTATCCAATTTCTCATGTCCATTGTCTCTTATCCAATTTCTCTTGATAACATCCCTCTTTTATAATATAGATATCTCTTATCTAATTTCTCTTTTCCAATATCTCTTATCCAATTTCTCTTGATAACATCCCTCTTTTATAATATAGATTTCTCTTATCCAATTTCTCTTGATAACATCCCTCTCTTATAATATATATATCTCTTAACCAATTTCTCTTGTCCAATATCTCTTATCCAATTTCTCTTGATAACATCCCTCTTTTATAATAAAGATATCTCTTATCCAATTTCTCTTTTCAAATATCTCTTATCCAATTTCTCTTGTCAATATCTCTTATCCAATTTCTCTTGATAACTTCCCTCTTTTATAATATAGATATCTCTTATCCAATTTCTCTTTTCCAATATCTCTTATCCAATTTCTCTTGATAACATCCCTCTTTTATAATATAGATATCTCTTATCCAATTTCTCTTTTCCAATTTCTCTTATCCAATTTCTCTTGATAACATCCCTCTTTTATATTGTAGATATCTCTTATACAATTTCTCTTGTCCAATATCTCTTATCCAATTTCTCTTGATAACATCCCTCTTTTATAATAAAGATATCTCTTATCCAATTTCTCATGTCCAATATCTCTTATCCAATTTCTCTTGATAACATCCCTCTTTTATAATATAGATATCTCTTATCCAATTTCTCTTTTCCAATATCTCTTATCCAATTTCTTTTGATAACATCCCTCTTTTATAATATAGATATCTCTTATCCAATTTCTCATGTCCAATATCTCTTATCCAATTTCTCTTGATAACATCCCTCTTTTATATTATAGATATCTCTTATCCAATTTCTCTTGTCCAATATCTCTTATCCAATTTCTCTTGATAACATCCCTCTTTTATATTATAGATATCTCTTATCCAATTTCTATTTTCCAATATCTCTTATCCAATTTCTCTTGATAACATCCCTCTTTTATAATATAGATATCTCTTATCCAATTTCTCTTTCCCAATATCTCTTATCCAATTTCTCTTGATAACATCCATCTTCTATAATATAGATATTTCTTATCCAATTTCTCTGTTCCAATATCTCTTATCCAATTTCTCTTGATAACATCCCTCTTTTATAATATAGATATCTTTTATCCAATTTCTCTTGATAACATCCCTCTCTTATAATGTAGATATCTCTTATCCAATTTCTCTTGTCCAATATCTCTTATCCAATTTCTCTTGATAACATCCCCTTTTATAATTTAGATATTTCGTATCCAATATCTCTTGTCCAATATCTCTTATCCAATTTCTCTTGATAACATCCCACTTTTATATTATAGATATCTCTTCTCCAATTTCTCTTTTCCAATATCTCTTATCCAATTTCTCTTGATAACATCCCTCTTTTATAATATAGATATCTCTTATCCAATTTCTCTTTTCCAATATCTCTTATCCAATTTCTCTTGATAACATCCCTCTTTTATAATATAGATATCTCTTATCCAATTTCTCTTTTCCAATATCTCTTATCCAATTTCTCTTGATAACATCCCTCTTTTATAATATAGATATCTCTTATCCAATTTCTCATGTCCATTGTCTCTTATCCAATTTCTCTTGATAACATCCCTCTTTTACAATATAGATATCTCTTATCTAATTTCTCTTTTCCAATATCTCTTATCCAATTTCTCTTGATAACATCCCTCTTTTATAATATAGATTTCTCTTATCCAATTTCTCTTGATAACATCCCTCTCTTATAATATATATATCTCTTAACCAATTTCTCTTGTCCAATATCTCTTATCCAATTTCTCTTGATAACATCCCTCTTTTATAATAAAGATATCTCTTATCCAATTTCTCTTTTCAAATATCTCTTATCCAATTTCTCTTGTCAATATCTCTTATCCAATTTCTCTTGATAACTTCCCTCTTTTATAATATAGATATCTCTTATCCAATTTCTCTTTTCCAATATCTATTATCCAATTTCTCTTCATAACATCCCTCTTTTATAATATAGATATCTCTTATCCAATTTCTCTTTTCGAATATCTCTTATCCAATTTCTCTTGATAACATCCCTCTTTTATAATATAGATATCTCTTATCAAATTTCTCATGTCCAATGTCTCTTATCCAATTTCTCTTGATAACATCCCTCTTTTATAATATAGATATCTCTTATCTAATTTCTCTTTTCCAATCTCTCTTATCCAATTTCTCTTGATAACATCCCTCTTTTATAATATAGATTTCTCTTATCCAATTTCTCTTGATAACATCCCTCTCTTATAATATATATATCTCTTAACCAATTTCTCTTGTCCAATATCTCTTATCCAATTTCTCTTGATAACATCCCTCTTTTATAATAAAGATATCTCTTATCCAATTTTTCTTTTCCAATATCTCTTATCTAATTTCTATTGTCAATATCTCTTATCCAATTTCTCTTGATAACTTCCCTCTTTTATAATATAGATATCTCTTATCCAATTTCTCTTTTCCAATATCTCTTATCCAATTTCTCTTGATAACATCCCTCTTTTATAATATAGATATCTCTTATCCAATTTCTCTTTTCCAATATCTCTTATCCAATTTCTCTTGATAACATCCCTCTTTTATAATATAGATATCTCTTATCCAATTTCTCTTGATAACATCCCTCTTTTATAATATAGATATCTCTTATCCAATTTCTCATGTCCAATGTCTCTTATCCAATTTCTCTTGATAACATCCCTCTTTTATAATATAGATATCTCTTATCTAATTTCTCTTTTCCAATATCTCTTATCCAATTTCTCTTGATAACATCCTCCTTTTATAATATAGATTTCTCTTATCCAATTTCTCTTGATAACATCCATCTCTTATAATATATATATATCTCTTAACCAATTTCTCTTGTCCAATATCTCTTATCCAATTTCTCTTAATAACATCCCTCTTTTATAATAAAGATATCTCTTATCCAATTTCTCTTTTCCAATATCTCTAATCCAATTTCTCTTGATAACATCCCTCTTTTATAATTTAGATATCTTTTATCCAATTTCTCTTTTCCAATATCTCTAATCCAATTTCTCTTGATAACATCCCTCTTTTATAATATAGATATCTCTTATCCAATTTCTCATGTCCAATTTCTCTTATCCAATTTCTCTTAATAACATCCCTCTTTTATATTATAGATATCTCTTATCCAATTTCTCTTTTCCAATATCTCTTATCCAATTTCTCTTGATAACATCCCTCTTTTATATTATAGATATCTCTTATCCAATTTCTATTGTCCAATATCTCTTATCCAATTTCTCTTGATAGCATCCCTCTTTTATAATATAGATATCTCTTATCCAATTTCTCATGTCCAATATCTCTTATCCAATTTCTCTTGACAACATCCCTCTTTTATATTATAGATATCTCTTATCCAATTTCTCTTTTCCAATATCTCTTTTCCAATTTCTCATGATAACATCCGTCTTTTATAATATAGATATCTCTTATCCAATTTCTCTTTTCCAATATCTCTTATCCAATTTCTCTTGATAACATCCTACTTTTATAATATAGATATCTCTTATCCAATTTCTCTTTTCCAATATCTCTTATCCAATTTCTCTTGATAACTTCCCTCTCTTATAATATAGATATCTCTTATCCAATTTCTCTTGATAACTTCCCTGTCTTATAATATAGATATCTCTTATCCAATTTCTCTTGTCCAATATCTCTTATTCAATTTCTCTTGATAACATCCCTCTTTTATAATATAGACTAGTCATTACCCGTGCCCATAGGACACGGTTTATTTAATGGCTGTGTTTTTCTCCCCCACAAATTTCAAGTTCTCCGAAATTTCAAGTTTTCCCACAAAAATTCAAGTTTCCCCCCAAATTTAAGTTTTCCCCCAAAATTTAAGTCCCCCCAAAATTGTCATTACCACCAAGGACAAACTTGCCACGTAGGACAAAGCTTTGTCCTAGTAGGATAAGATTCTTAATCTTCATAGAACTAGAAAAAAAATGGCCGGAAGGGGTGAGAATAAAAAGTGTGGGTGTGTGTGTGTGGAGGGTCCATAGGCAAAAATACAAAAACCGGGGTTGTATGTGCAAAATTCTCCACCTCCTCTTTTATCCCTCAAAATCTCATCTCTTATATTTTCTCTTATTCAATTTCCCTGTTTTATATAATAGATATCCAAATTCTCTTATCCAATTTCTCATGTCCAAATTCTCTTATCAATTTCTCTTGATAACATCCGTCTTTTATATAATAGATATCCATTATCCAATTTCTCTTGATAACATCTCTCGTTTGAAATATATGTATCTCTTATCCAATTTCTCTTGATAACATCACTCTTATCCAATTTCTATTGTCCAATATCTCTTATGCAATTTCTCTTGATACCATCCCTCTTTTATAATATAGATATCTCTTATCCAATTTATCTTGTCCAATATCTCTAATCCAATTTCTCTTGATAACATCCCTCTTTTATAATATATATATCTCTTATCCAATTTCTCATGTCCAATATCTCTTATCCAATTTCTTTTGATAACATCTCTCTTTTATAATATAGATATCTCTTATCAAATTTCTCTTTTCTAATATTTCTTATCTAATTTCTCTTGATAACATCCCTCTTTTATAATATAGATATCTCTTATCCAATCTCTCTTGATAACATCACTCTCTTATAATATAGATATCTCTTATCCAATTTCTCTTGTCCAATATCTCTTATCCAATTTCTCTTGATAACATCCCTCTTTTATAATATAGATATCTCTTATCCAATTTCTCTTTTCCAGTATCTCTTATCCAATTTCTCTTGATAACATCCCTCTTTTATAATATAGATATCTCTTATCCAATTTCTCTTTTCCAATATCTCTTATCCAATTTCTCTTGATAACATCCCTCTTTTATAATATAGACTAGTCATAACCCGTGCCCGTGGGCACGGTTCATTTAAGATTTTTCAGCGAAATTTTTGTTCCCCAAAAAATTATTTCAGCATCCAAAATTTAAAATAATAACAAATTAGCGTAAAAATATTTAGCAGCATAGGCGCCTTCGGCGTGAGCACCGTCGGTGCGTAACAACAAATTCGGTGCATACGCCTTCGACGCGGACCAACAAATTCGACGTAGGCGCCTTCAACACGGAACAAAAAATTCGCGTAAAAAATTGTGTGGGTGCCTCAAACGCGGAACAACTTAGCATAAAAATTTTAGCGGGACGGGTGCCTTTGACGCGGAACAACAAATTCGGAGTTAAAAAATTTAGCAGACGTGTGCGCTAAAAATAATTTAGGAAGAAAAATACCTACTCTGTAATGGAGTAGGGCAGCAGAGGATGTGTTTTTCTAAACAAATTTTTAATTTTAATAGAAAGTTCTTAGTTCTTAACAAATTTTTAATTCGCTCTGTGGTGTGCTCTCAATGGTCAGTGCTCAAGAATAATTTTCTTTTGTTGTTGCTGCGGTTGTTGGGGTTTGATTTTATTTTAAGTCGAGTTCAAACTGTTTGATGAAATGCATCTTTGAATAAGTTTTGAAAGACCCATTTCTTTTTTATGGTAGTAGGGGTCGTGAATTTTGGAGTGCGGTGTGATTGCCAAACCAACTCTCTTGATCTTTTGGCAAACGAATGCGTGTAAGAGGTATTTATCAGTTTAGAGTTTTTCAAGAGCCGGTAATATCCTATCTTCATCTGACTATGGATCATCAATATACACCAAGGTTTATATCAGTAGAATTCAGCAAACTATGCATATCTGCTAGTGTGCAACCACAAAAAAATTACAAAAAAGATTTCAATTGACACATTTACATTTCCCAGTTTGTGACGCTACATATATTTCCAAAAATACATCCAACCAAATAATCCAGTAAGTGAATAAACAACAAACCAATCAGTTCTCCATGCCAAAAAAAATTACCATTCACAGCTCATAGCTAGATCATTTAATGAATCATGATTTAAATGAGTTCATAACATATTCATCCATTTACACAAAAAACACATAGGTCTCAACAATTCTACTGAAAATTACACATGCCAAAAAATTACAATTCACTTCAATTTATGCTGAAACACCTGTGTGTGAACTGAACTCTAAACTCTACCCCAATAGGTAGAATTGAACTCATAACTTTGAACTCTACCCCAAAAAAATCTACCCCAAGCCTGTAGGTGACACACAAAATTCCTTGGTTGAAGTGAGACCTATAGGGGTAGAGTTCAGTTCAATTCTACTTGGGGAAGCATATGGGTGACGTTCAAGCCACCACAATTCTACTGAAACACCTGTGTGTGACAAAAAAAATCAAGAAATGTTGTCAACAAAAATCAAGAAATGGTGTAATCTGAATCTGCAGTAAATAAGATAAAAATGAAGTAAATAAAAAAGAGTGTGAAAATGGGGGAAAAACTCTTACTGCAGCTATACCAAGGAAGTTGTATTCAATAACTTCTATAAATTCTGCAATCAGAGACTTGCTGTCAAATATAACACATCAAAATAATGACACTTCCACTCAATGTATAATAACAAAATCAATACAAAGATCAATCAATACATTATACCCGAAGGAAATTAAAGCAACCCGATTATAACATTAGAAACAAACCAATGTCCAAAAGGAATATCAACTCAAGAAATAAACAAACATCCATGTAGTTTAAATTTTTTCTTGTATACGCAAGTAATATGTAAGACAAATTGCACTAAGAAAACAACGATGAACCGAAAAAATAGACCAAACCCGTGTAATAATAGAGTATACCAATCCTCAATTTTTTTGCTTGTCTAAATCTTTGGTTCTTTTAAAAAGAAACTAATCATATTGATGATTGTGTCTTTTTTTATATCAGACAAACTTCCATAGCAAATTGGGTGGATATCTCTAATATAAAGGTCAAGAAAGCACTTTGTAAGGCTGCAGCTATTAAAAACCCTGAAATTTTGGATACATTCACTTCTCTTGTGCTTGATCTTGAACCTTTAGAGTGTCTAATCTACAATTTTATGACTGTAACATTTTTGTAGTCATTCTATCTTTAACACAACAAATTAGGCATGTATATGGCTACATGTAGACCCCAAACAAATACTTCTTAATACAGAAAATGAGGAGATAGGAATTGCTTATCTGACAAAGAAACGATTAATGCAATCAAACAACAATTTTAAGGAATAGTTGCGGTTATTTGTAATTACATATTAATGGAAGGAGGTATGCAGAAGTTCTACATGAAAATATTTTACCACCAAAACTTGACAATGTCCAATAGTGGATGCTAGATGCAAACATTATATACAATTAAGTGTTAGAAACTAATGGTTAGACAGACATGTAGGCACACACATGCATAGGCGTGCGCGCACGCACATGCACCAATTGTATTTTCCAGTAATTACTTGTAATCAAATTACAGGGCGTTTTATTATGAAAATGCCATGTAATTTCCTGTAATTTACTCATTCATAATGCTATCAAATTTCATAAAAGCTTTACCTTCTTCTGATTCGTGTAAAGGGTCTGCATAGTCTTAGTGTAGTCGTTGTCGTATGTAACATGATGTTGATCCACCTCGTTGTCAGCTTAAACAAAAATAGCAAGAAGTCCATCAAACAACCAACGATCAGACACAAAAACAACAATAAATCCATCAACCAACCAGCGATCAGACACAAATGGATTCGACAATGGAGAGACATAAATTTACCTGAAAGGATCTCATCTGAATATCGATTCTCCTGCAATCAGAACATGAAATTGTTAGGTTCATGATGGTGTAGGGAGTTATAGTTTCTTATTCGCACCTCGGAATCGTAGAGCGAGCTTGGAACTGAAATTTTGCAGAACGCCTCTCGCGAGTGTAAAAAATGAAGCGAAAATTTGAGCACTGTATAAATTTGATTGTGGAGAAATATTTACCGCTTTGTAGTAATATGTAGAAATTTTATCTCTCTAGAAATTTGAGCTCTGTATAATTTCTACAAATGAATCTCTGTAAAAATTTGAACTCAAATGGGAATTAGATCAAATTACACAGAATTCGTTTCAGCAAATCAAATAGAAACCCATTAGAAAATTCACAAATCATAGAGAACCCCATTAAAATATTAGAAAATTTGTAGAAATTTGTTTGAAGAAATTTGAGCTCTGTAGAATTTCTACAAATGAATCGCTGTAGAAATTGAGCTCGAATGGGAATTAGATTGCGGTACATAGAATAAAAAAATACAAACTTAACCAACAACCATTAGATAGTTTCTTGCAAACGCATATTCTAAGGGGATGTTTGTTTCCAATGACATCATTTAGCATATGGTGATGTCTGTGACCATTGGTCGGTGCATTAATGATTCTATTCAAAATTAATCTATCGACTCACCAAGTTTCCTTATAAATCAAACAAAAATAATTTTAATAATCAGCTATTTGGGTAAAATTTACCCTCAAATGGCATTCTGACAACAAACCTACGAACAAAAGAAACAAACTTTGATTTAATGGCATATCTTACATATTAGGGTCTTTTGACAGTAACCGATGTCTCCTGAGCAAACGTATCTTGAAGTAATAAATCTTCATTCTCTCCATCACAGACGCATTTCTCGTTGAACCTAGGTAGGCCATTGGATTGAAATTTGACGGTCGGCACTGCCGACATCCCCGGCTTCCGTTCAATACAAATAGAGATCAGGGTGGATCGAATGGAATTTTCCAAGAAATTCCAGCCTTGCCCATATGCACAGACCCAACCCAATAAGCAACTCCACCGCAACCTGCAAAAAATAAATACCCCAAATAGCTAAAATCCCCAAAATTTAAAAATGTTCAAAAAACAAATTAATCAAAAATTGCGTATTAATGTGTGCTTACATTGAGATGAGGTCCTGAGACCTCCTCATCCATTGGATCTATATAAAAGATTGAAGGAAAACATAAAAAGTTAGAGTTTAACGAAATTAAACCTAATCCAAAAAAATTTGTATCCAAAAATATGTGTGGGCAAGGATAAGACCACCAAACAACCCGAAAACAAATACCAAACCCATTTGTCGCCTTTCTCGCTGAACCTAGGTAGGCCGTTGAATTAAGATTTGCCGGTTGGCACCGTCGGATCCCCAGCTTCCGTTCCCTTTACTTCTGGATGATGTTCACATCCTTTGGAGCCAACCTGATGGAATCGAGGGAACAAAATCCTAGATTTAGATAAAATTTGGTAGAAATTTTTTAAAAATTCAAGCTCGGATTCATCCCCCTCGTACTTACGTTGTTCTTCTTATGACCACCTCGACCCTGCTTTCAGGCAAAACTGGAAGGGCATGCTTATGTCAATTGCCTCATAATAGCTACGACCAGGGATAATGCAATTCACTTCTTTTCATATGCTGGCAAGTGTCATGATTTCGGCATCATCAAAGAATGCATCACTGAAAATTACGTTCACTTGGGCTTCCATAATTAAATCCGGTGGAAAAAAAAACTGCGTTTCCAACCAAAAAAGCATATATAAGCTGTTCAAATGACTACTAAAGGGAAGAAAGAGACCCAGAGGTGTCTGCCTTCTTTTTACAAAAACTCAAACAAAAAATATACTCACATGAAACTGCCCCAAAATACACAGATGCATGACAACTTCAACTCCTCCCGCTGCACACATGGTTAGAGGATGGCATGAAATAATATTGCAGAAGAACATGTCTGTTGCTTAGAAGTAGGTTTGCTTTACATGACGCCGACTCTGGTTCTGCAGCTCCTCTCCAGTGATGGGCAGCCATGACTTTTCTCCCATTTACTCATCTCCTTGAGTAAACTTCCTACATATCTTAATATACAGGTTACCAGCAAAATCCTTACTGGCGCTCAGATCCGTTTGTTTTGATGACAGAGTTCAGTCATCCGTACAATTTACATGTACTAATTTACTCAGCAATAGTTCTTAAAATTTCATCCATTCTCACTGCTAATGGCAGCTGGTGCCTCGATCGATGCCACCATGAGAGTGCCTTCTCACTGCTAAAATCCCATCCATTCTCCTCCCTTTTCCTCTTCCTCCTAAATCACCACCATTCGAGGCCGAGCCTCTCCAGAATCGTCCATGCCAGCAGAGATCAAGAATCATTCGATCGGCCCCTCGAATTAACCTCTGGATAAGAGATTTCCGATCTTGAAAGGGAATGTTGCTGGGACTGATCAGAAGCGAGGCGAGGTCTATGAACAGCTCATCAATGGCAATGGTGAGCGATTTCTTCTAGGTGGGATGGTATAAAGCTCTGTTGAAGCTCTCCTGCTTCGTTTCAGGAACAAACCATGAACTTCCCCTTGGGCTAGGGCCTAGGGGTAAGGTTACCTCGAGCTTCGATTCTTTGCTCTGTGGCATTTAATTTGATTCTTTCCTTCTTTCTTCTCTTCAGATTGGAAAAAGATGGAGGTGGGTGTGGTTCTGAGATTTGTTTAAATGAAGATTGGAGGGCTGAGATTTGTTCAAAGGTAGAGCACGCGGATCACTCGAAAATTGGAGGGCTGTGATTTGTTCAAAGGGAGAACACGCGAATCACTCCAAAAAGAACGTGCAGTCTCGAAAAAATTTCAAAAACACTTTGTTTTTCGTGCTAAGTTATGACTGATTAAAATAAAATTGTTTTTAAAAGGTTTTGGTTTTCCCCAACTAAGTTTCCCTTCAAAATTTTCTTAAAACATTATCTCAACCATTAATTCCTCAAGGTTTAATCCTGGCCCTCTTTCTATCAACCCATTTGTCCTAGTCAGCTTGTCCTAGTCAGCCCTATGATTCAAAAATCTCCGTCAAATGTATAATAGATATCTCTTATCCAATTTCTCTTTTCCAATATCGCTTATCCAATTTCTCTTGATAATATCCCTCTTTTATAATATATATATCGCTTATCCAATTTCTCTTGATAACATCCCTCTCTTATAATATAGATATGTCTTATCCAATTTCTCTTGTCCAATATCTCTTATCCAATTTATCTTGATAACAACCCTCTTTTATAATATAGATATCTCTTATCCAATTTCTCTTTTCCAATATCTCTTATCCAATTTCTCTTAATAACATCCCTCTTTTATTATATATATATATATATATATATATATATATATATATATATATATATATATATATATATATATATATATGGTTGTTCAAATCCATAATATATATCAAACCCATCGGGTCTGTCTCCATCTCAATCTTCTCAATGACTGTCCTCTTCTGGAATTCTCGCGGCCTCAATAATACTTCGAGAATATCTGATCTGAGGCATCTGTTACGTAAGTTTAACCCTTCTATCGCCTGTTTATTAGAGACTAAGGTTGAATCTGCTAATTCGGCAAGATTATCTAGATGTTTTGATAAAGACTGGGATTGCATTGATAATAGATGCTCTCATAAAGGTGGGCGTATTGTAATTTTTTACAACAAAAATGTCTGGACCTGCTCTTCCATTTCAGTCTCCTCACAACATATCTCCTCCATCTTTGCCAACTCAGCTTGACTTTCAATGGGTCTAACTTCGGTATACGGCCACAACATCCCTGATCAAAGAATATCTCTCTGGAGCAACCTTATTGCTGATTCTATTATTCTTAATAATGTTCCTTGGCTCGTGGGAGGCGATTTCAACTGTGTTCGTTGCAATAATGAGAAACTTGGTGGGCGCCCTATTGATCCTTCTGTTACGGATGCCTTCAATTATTGTATGTGTAAGTGCCAGCTTATGGATCTCAAGAGTATTGGGAATCGGCTGAGTTGGAACAATCGTCGCATTGGTCCAACTCGTATCTGCGCTAGACTGGACAGAGCCTTATGTAATTCGGCCTGGTTAGATCTCCTCCCTTATTCTTTCTTGGAGTATATTCCAGCTGGCACCAGTGATCATTCTGTGTTGCTTGTTCACCTCATTAGCAAGGTACCTTCCCATCCTAAGCCTTTTAAATTTTACAATTCCTGGACTTCCATTACAGGATACCATGATTTTGTGCGTGATAAATGGTATAGTCAGGAATGGGGTTCCAATATGCAGAGTCTTGTCAATAAGCTGAAATTTTTGAAAGGAGAGATTAAAATTTGGGCTACTAAAAATAGAAAGATGCGGCAGTCTAGTACATGTAGGGAGGAGCTAAAAAACATCCAATCTGATTTGGGGAATTGTTCGGACCCTATTTTGCATGAACGGGAGTGGCTTGTTTCTCTCAACTTGGCTAAATCTCTGGATATTGAGGAAGAGGATTTGCGCCAAAAAAGCCACCAGAATTGGCTGACTTTAGGTGATAGGAACTCTAAATTTTTCTACAATGCTATGAAGAGCAGGCAATCTCATAATAATCTTCGCCACCTAATTTCTAGTCATGGTCACGGGATTACTAATGAGGATGAATTGAGAACTGAGGCTCCTATTTTCTATAAGAATCTTTATCACCAAATTGACTATTGGAATGTCTTCCCGAAGCTTATCCCCAAGCGTAAGCTTACATTGGAAGCTTCCAATTGGATGGACAGGCCAGTCTCGGCTTCTGAAATTAAGGTTGCTGCTTTCCAGATTGGGAAAGATAAAGCGCCTGGACCAGATGGATTCAATGCTTACTTCTTCCAACATTCTTGGGCTACAGTTGGTAAAGATGTTATTTCTGGCACCTTATCTTTTTTTAATTCTGGTCAAATGCTCCCACATGTTAATCACACCTTCCTGACACTGGTTCCCAAAAATGCAAATGCCACTGGGCTTGGTGACTATAGGCCCATTTCTTGCTGCAATGTAATCTATAAAATCATTAGCAAAGTTTTGTGCAACAGGTTAAAGCATGTTATCTGTGACTTGATCTCGCCTAATCAGGCGGCTTTTTTGAAAGGAAGACTCCTCTCCGATTGTGCTCTTATCGCCTATGAGCAGATTCGAGACTTTAGTAATCCCATGGGGGCCAGAACTTGCATCAAACTGGATCTTTGTAAAGCTTTTGACTCTGTCAACAGACAGTTCATCTTTTTCCTCTTGCACCAGATGGGTTTCAGAAGCACGTTCATTAATTGGATCTCACAGTGCATCTCCTCTCCGAGGGTTTCTGTACTTATTGATGGCTCCCCAGAAGGATATTTTTCCTCCAATAGAGGGCTCCGGCAGGGAGACCCCCTCTCACCCTATCTTTTTGTTCTAGTAATGGAAGCTTTCTCCCTTCTGATGGCGAGAGCGGAGTCTTCTCGATCCATCCAGCCTATGCGTAGAATGGGTGCTATTTCTCATCTCCTTTTTGCGGATGACCTCTTAGTATTCTGCCGGGCCAACTCCAAGTCAATTACTGCTCTTAAAGAGGTCCTTCATATCTTTAATCTATATTCTGGCCTTAATATCAATTGGACTAAAAGCGCAGCTATCTTCAGCAAAGGCGTGCGCAATCCTAGGGGGCTTGCTGAATCTCTGGGAATTAAATTGGTCAGTTCTTTTACTACTTATTTGGGATTGCCCCTATCCTCCACCTACCCTAAGACTAAATAAATGTAAAAAGAGACTGCTGAGCTGGAGTTCTTCCCTTCTTTCTATTTCTGGTAAGATAGAATTAGTCAGATCTGTCATTTATGGAACTGTGGCGTTCTGGATGCAAGCTTTCTATTTACCCCCCAAAGTTATTCGCATTATCACTTCGGCATGTAGGAATTTCATTTGGGGTAAGCTTCACGTTTGGGCATGGAAGGATCTTTGTGTCCCCAAGAAGGAGGGCGGAGTGGGTTTGAGGTTGCTTAAAGATTTGAATGCTGCCTCTGGGGTTCGGCTTACTTGGAGACTACTTGCCACAGATGGGATCTGGGCGAATTATATGAGGAGGCATTACAAGAAAAGTATTATTGATTTCTATTCTACTAAGGCTAAACCTTCCCATTCAGGCACATGGAAATTCATGCTCAGGTATCGCAACTTCTCTCAGAATCTTATTAGGCGCTCAGTTCGGGATGGTACCTCGACATCCTTTTGGTATGATAACTGGCACCCCAGGGGCCCACTGTACAATCTTTTATCTCCTCCACCCGGTAGTGAACGTATGCTTGTTAGTGACTTTTGGACACCAGCAGGCTGGAAATTGGATCCCAACATCCAGCCGTTTTTACCCCTCCTACAGCCTATTACTTTATGCTAGGGCCCGGATTTTTGGTGTTGGGCGGGTGATAAGCCTTTCACTTTCAGCTCCGCATGGGAAGGTACCCGCACGCATGGCCCCCCCTTCAATTTCTATAATCTTGTATGGTACCCGAGGCATGTGCCAAAGTTCTCTCTCACTCTATTACGAGCCATTCGGGACAAGTTACCTACCAAGGTTAAGCTTCATGCTTGGGGGATAGGCACAGATCAGCATTGTGTGCTGTGCGGAAATAATACTCCTGAGTCTATTGATCACTTGTATTTTGAATGCTTTTATTCGCGCTACATTATTACTAGGGGCTTGCTTAAACTCGGATTCAAGGGTCCTTTCACTAATTCTCTGGCTGGGGTGTGCGATCTGATACAGAAGAGTTATGCGAACTGTGATCCTGTTGGGTACCTAGCTAGGGTGGCGCTGTCCTCCATGGTATGGCACATTTGGAAACAACGTAATAAGAGGATTTTTGAGGGGGAAGCGAAGAGGGCAACTGAATTATTTGATGAGATTACCTCGGATGTAATCATCTCCCTTCGTGGCATCGATTTGGAGCGAGCTTCTGATACTGCCCCATTTTCCAACTGGGGCTTCATTGATGTTGGCTAATTTTGTTTCCTGGGGTTTTAAGTAGTGAGTAGGCTGATTTGGGTGACGGCGCTTGTGCCCCCTCCCCATTCATCTTATGACCTACTGTAAATTGCTAGGATTGCTTTTTGTACATACTTGACTATAAATAAAGATCGCTTTTACTCGCCAAAAAAATGTTTGTTCAAATCTTTAAGGTACCTTGTTTTGATCAATTTTTATAGAAAAATTGTTTTTAAGCTTCAAAAGATTTCCAAAGAAAACTATCTTTCTTTAGCAGAGTTTCTTAAAAGTTTTTCAAAATTTCTTTTGCCATTTCATTGATCTCCAAAAGCTTTTTGTGTCATCATCTTGAGATCAAGCCACCTATAGCAACATCACATACACGAGAGCTTTAGCACGGGACATAGGTATTTGTATTTATCAAACTATATTAGTATATTCAAACTTGTTGTTATGAGAAGAAAATCCTTTTGGAAAGAGTTGGTTGTAAAATCCTCAAGAGTGAGGTGTTTGAAATCCTCTTGGGAAGAGGTGGTTATAAAATTCTCAAAGGTTGAGGTACATTTAGATATGGATTTTTTAATTGGGACTTGGGTGCTAGATGTAGGTCACGGGATGACTGAACTAGGGTAAATAATTGTGTTTGTGTTTGTTCTTTCTGTGTTGTGGTTATTCACTTGCATCGTTTATTTTCCGTTGCATACTATATCTTATAGAATTTTTGATTAAGATTCAAGTAGGTAACTCTAATTGAACTTTTAGGTAGAAATTTTTAGAGGAACTTATATATTTCATAAACACTACTCACACACACCCCCCAAGTGTTTTTCTCAGGTGATCCAACACGTGGTATCCGAGCCAAGGTATAGAAAAATGGTCTCAACAAACAACAACACTTTCCCCAAAGGCCAAGTAATTTCTCGTCCATCCTTGCTCACTGGATGACACTATGAGAGTTGGAAGAATCAGATCAATATCTATCACAAATCCATTTTCTATGACTTGTGGAGAATAGTATATGAATCACCAACAAAGCCGAACACTTCATAGACCAAGGAAGAGAAAGTGCAAGATGCTTTGAAATGCCAAGGTGATGAACACGCTTTATTTGACATTAGCCAACTTGGAGTGCCACTGAGTGAACCAGCAACCACGACACATGATATATGGAAGATTCTTGAGGTAACCCATGGTTATAATGATAGAGTTAAAACATCAAAAATTTCTCTCTATGCTCACATGTACAAATCATTCTAAATGAACGATGGATAATCAATAAAAGATATGTACACTTGCATCACAAAAATCATCAATGACCTTGTCAAGCTAGGTAAGAGCTAATCTCAAAGATAGCACTTGAGCAAGATTTGGCATTCCCTCACACTTTAGTGGGAGAGGAAGACAACCATCATAGAGGAAGGGAATGATATTTACAAGCTCAACTTGGAGAATCTCATCGGCAACCTCATGGTATATGTGGTCCAATTACAAGAAAGGAAGGACATAGGGCAAATGAACAAGAAGAAGGATGTTTCCTTCAAAGCTAGATGAGTCGGAAGATGAAGTTGAAAAGCAATTTGCTATCATAACAAAGGGTTCAGAAAGATCTTAAACTCAAGTAAACTCAAATTTAAGAAACATAAATTATCTAATGATTCTCTAGTTTGTTTTGGATGCACTAAGCCAGGGCACGTGAAAAAAGAGTGCCCAATTGTAAAACACAAGAGTGTGGAAAGTAGCGGAGGATAAAGAAGAATGCTCTTGTCACTTGGGATCAAGATCCAAATGAAACATCTGATGAATCATCCAAAAAAGAAGAATACGAAGAATAAGAAGAAGAAGAAGGAAGTAAGGGAGCATACATATGCTTTATGGCACTAAAGGATAATAAAGTAAATTCTATCTTATACTCTGATGATGATGATGATCACGATTGGAAGGAGAAATTTTACCACCTGTATGTGCAATGTGAGAACAATCTAAAAGAACTTTTAATACTTCAGAAAAAACATAAAAATGTTTTTAAAAAATGATAATGGTGTTGTGACGGGAAAAGTAGGGAAATAGGTGTAGGGTGTTAAGAGCCTCCTACCCTCATATTTATAGCTTTCAATAGTGGGCTGGATAACCAATAGGCCTCATGGGCCTGTTCATAACACTTCCCTTATCCAACCAATATTGAATAAGAGGTGGATTCTTCAGGATCCGAGTTAGGATAACTGCCTTGTTAAGGAAAGAACAGTTAATCCATAACTTCCCCTGTTTTAGGGATGTGTTTAGGGGTGGATACTTCAGGATTCAGAGTCAACGAGGTTGCCTCGTCAAAACCTTGACTACGGAAAACCCAGTGGGAAAAAACCAGTGGCCAAGGGAAAATAGTACAACTCTGCGGTTGACTCCCCCTCATCTGACCAAGCTTCAGGCTTGCAGATTTCCTATGAATCTATACATCAGTCTCCTATGTATCTATGAGTTCATAGTCATCTCATCCTGACCCAGTTTACATTTTCTCACTCTCCTCATCCCAATCCCATATACAAGTTTCTCAAAGATACTAGTAGGCAGGGATTTGGTAAGTAAATCCGCCAAGTTATTACATGATTGGATCTTCTGTACCTCAATCTGCTTCTGCTTCTGTAGGTCGTGCGTCCAGAAGAACATGGGTGAGATATGCTTAGTCTTGTCGCCTTTGATGTAGCCGTCCTGTAGCTGGGCTATACATGCTGCATTGTCTTCATGAAGTGGAGTAGGCGCAAGGACGCCGGTCATCAGGCCGGTGGAGGTGAGGATGTGCTGGATCACAGAGCGTAGCCAGAAACTCTCCTTGCTTGCTTCGTGGATCGATAGGAGCTCTGAGTGAGTGGATGAGATGGTCGTCATGGTCTGCTTTACAGATCTCCAGGATATGGCTGTGCCGCCATAAGTAAACATGTATCCTGTCTGAGACTTCTCTGTATGAGGATCGGACCTGTATCCTGCATCAGCATAACCAACTAAACCAGTTGATGCCCCTTTCCTGTAGAAT
Organism: Scilla litardierei; assembly: GCA_030789695.1. Lineage (NCBI taxonomy): Eukaryota > Viridiplantae > Streptophyta > Magnoliopsida > Asparagales > Asparagaceae > Scilla > Scilla litardierei. The sequence goes on along the minus strand of CM061141.1, from coordinate 216,376,500 downwards.
AGACCTAAGTCTATGGACCCTTAGAGGTAGCGCAGAAGATGCTTAACTCCGGCCCAGTGCCGCTGTGTAGGTGCAGCGCTATATCTGGCTAGTAAGTTGACTGCAAATGCTATGTCAGGGCGAGTGCAGTTATCTAGGTAAAGGAGTGCACCGATAGCACTTAGATAAGGCACTTCAGGGAATAGTACTTCCTCCCCCTCTTCCAGCGGCCGGAAGGGGTCTTTATGTACATCCAATGATCTGACGACCATTGGAGTGCTGAGGGGGTGGCACTTATCCATCTGAAACTTTTTCAATAAGTTCGATGTGTAAATTGACTGATGTAACAAGATCCCATCGTTAAGATGCTCTATTTGAAGACCTAAACAGAATTTTGACTTTCCGAGGTCTTTCATCTCGAAGGTTTCTGTCAAGCTTCTAAAAATCTATGCGATCTCTTCAGGAGATCCGATGAGCTTCAAGTCGTCCACATAGACGGCTATAATTACAAATACTGTTGCCTTTGCTCTTATAAAGATTCAAGGACAGACTGGGGCGTTTGTGAATCCTTGTTTTGCAAGGAAATTGCTCATTCTGTTATACCACATCCTTCCCGATTTTTAGACCATATAATGATCTTTGTAGTTTCACTGAGTAGATGTCACGTTCTCTCTCTTTTAGTGCTGCAGGCAAAGAATAACCGTCAGGCAATCTCATATAGATGTCTCGGTCTAGGTTGCCATATAGGTATGCAGTAACCACGTCCATAAGTTGCATATCTAAACCCTCTTGGGTTGTTAAGCCAATGGGGAATCGGAACATGATCGCGTCCATGACCGGGGAGTATGTGGCATCAAAATCCACCCCTGGACGTTAGGTAAAACCATGCGCTACAAGCCTTGCTTTGTAGAGAACGATCTCATTCTGTTCATTCCGTTTTCTAACAAATACCCATTTATAACCCACAGGTTTTACACCTTTTGGTGTCTGGACTATGGGACCGAAGACCTTGCGTTTGGTGAGTGAATCCAACTCCACTCCTATTGCCGCTTTCCACTTTGGCCAATCATCTCTGCTTTGACATTCTGTCAGAGGGCGTGGTTCAATATCATCGTCGCAGTACGCGACGTTGATGGCAATAATACACGCAAATGTGTCATCTATGGTTGTGCTCTTTCTGTCCCAATACTCACCAGTTCGTACATAGTGTATCGAGACATCATTTTCTCCTGATTTTTCCTCTTCATGAGAGTTTGGGAGAGATGGGGTAGCAGGGCTTATAGTAGCATCCTATGGTGGTATTTGTTTACCATTGCCAAGGGTCCTACTCTTTCGAGGGACTTGGTCCTTGGATCCCGGTGGTCGCCCTCTCTTTTTGAGAGGTCCAACCATTTCTGTTGCAGGCGGATTGCATCCATTTTGCGGTATGTCAATCCTAGCTGGAGTGTTAGCAGTAGGGACATGTGATTTGACAATCTTCTGGTTGTTAGTAAATTTGTCCGGCAAGAGATGTACAGTGTTTTGGATGTGGAGAATCTTCAGGACATCCTCCTCACACTGGCTTGTGGGCGGATCAAAGTGACATAATGTCTTTGTATCCCAAGTGATACATTCTGAAGCTTCAGGCTTCTTTGTCTGTGAGCCTAGTCTTGGAAACGATGTTTCATCGAATTCACAGTCTTCTAGACGTGCCTTGAAAACGTCTCACGTAAGGGGTTCTAGGAATCTAATTATGGAGGGGGTGTCAAACCCAACATAAATGCCTAGGCGACGTTGTGGACCCATCTTTGTCCTTTGTGGTGGTGCTATGGGGACGTATACTGCACAACCCAATATTCTCAAGTGTGAGACAATTGGTGGGGCTCCAAGTGCTAGTTGCATTGGAGAAGATGACTGACCTCCAGAAGGTCTTAATTTTATTAAATATGCAGCATGCAAAATTGCATGACCCCTCGCATTCACTGGCATCTGGGATTGAAGTAATAATGGACGAGCAATCCATTGCATTCTCTTAATTAGAGATTCTGCTAACCCATTTTGGGTGTGAACATGTGCTACAGGATGTTCGACTTCAATTCCCTGTGATTGGCAATAGTCTAGAAAGACTTGTGATGTAAACTCTCCCGTATTGTCCAGACGAAGTTTCTTTATCTGGTAGTCGGGGAAGTGGGCCCGCAACCTGATTATCTGAGCTAAAAGCTTAGACAGTGCGAGGTTGCGGGTGGACAGTAGACACACATGTGACCACTTAGTAGATGCGTCTATCAGGACCATAAAGCACCTGAACGGACCACTTGATGGGTGCATCGGCCCACCAATGTCTTCGTGGATTCTTTCCAGAAAGCTTGGAGACTCTACGTCCACTTCCAGTGAAGAGTGTCTCGTAATCAGTTTACCCTTGTAACAGGGTGGACATGGGAATTTGCCTTTTTGAAGAATCTTTAGGTTCTTCAAGTCTATACCCCTGGAGCTTTTTATGATGTTGTACATTATAACAGATCCAGGGTGTCCCAGTCTACTATGCCAGAGTTGGAATTCTGGTGTTTGGGGGCACTGCAGGTGCTCCGCCATAGATGTTTCTGGAGTTTGTATATTTGTTTGGTAGAGTCCCGAGTGGAGTCCCTTGAAACGTTCCACAATGGTTTTTGAACCATTTGTAAGAGAGGTTACAAGCAAGTATTCCCTTTTATCTTCCTCGACCGTCTCTAAGTGATATCCGTTTAAACGGATATCTTTAAAGCTTAGGAGGTTTCGGATAGATTTAGGGGAGTATAACGCATTTATAAGTGTGATTTGTGTGTTACCGGGGAGCAATATGATTGCTTCCCATGATCCTTCAATTATGTTAGCTGGTCCTGAGATTGTTCTCAGTGGACCAGAGTAGCTACTTATGCTCGTGAAGTAGTCTATGTTTTGAAGGATCGAGTGCGTCAATGCACTGTCCACTAGGCAAATTAATTCCATATCTATATCAAGAAAGACATTTAAGCAGTAAATAATATGAAAAGTGATCGGTCCATATTTTACACCTTTTTTCTGCATATTTGCATGCCATTTCGATCACCCATATCACGCTTTTCACGATTATTCGACGATATTGCGTTACTTTTCACTATTTCTTGTTTTTGTCGGATTTCAGGAAACATGGAGCGATCGGGAGCAAAAATGAGCGTAAAGGATTTGCACCCACTCCGGAGTGTCAACCATGGCTCTTTTGAGGGTTATTCTGCAATAGAAGACGAGTGGAAGAAGAAAGAACGTCGTAGGAGCGACGAGGAAGCGAAAAGATAGAGATTAGGCATTTTCAGCATGCCACTCGGCCGAGTGAAGGAGTCACTCGACCGAGCATTGAGACCCCGCTCGGCCAGCCAGATCGGACATGCAACAGAGATGTATCAGCGTGCACTCGGCCGAGCATCGTACGCCCACTCGGCCGAGTTCGGAGACTCCGTCCGCCCGAGTGGCACCCAGACGACGGCAAGCCAAAATGTCCAACTCTCTGTAAACCGTCAGTCGACTACGAGCTCCGACTCGGCCGAGTTCCAAAAGCCCCTCGGCCGAGTGACATTTGCCACTCGGCCGAGTGATGCCGAGGACATGAAGCGCCCAGATTTTCAGACATCCTCCAACTCTTTTGAAATCTGCTATCATTCCAGTTGGTAAATTATTTTTCTCATATTTTTTATGGATAGTAGACTTCATGAAGATTCCAACGCCGCCAAGAACGCGTAAATCGGAGGTCGGATGAAATCTGGGGAATTTCTGCAAGTCGATGCTGCAGTGCTGGAATTTGCATGTCAGTGTCACTCGGCCGAGTGACATTTCCACTCGGCCGAGTGACCAGTTTTTGACAGTTTTGACAGAGTGCTGTTTTTTGGAGTTTCTGCAGGAAAGCTCACTCGACCGAGTGAGATTTCCACTCGACCGAGTGAGCTGTCCACTCGACCGAGTGAGATTTCCACTCGACCGAGTGAGATTTCCACTCGGCCGAGTCGTAACTGGCGCAGATTTCTGGGCACGCGCAGATTCAGCCCGAATTTCAGGGGCTTTTTAGGCAGTTTTGCTAGGGTTTTTTGGGGGCTATTTAAGAGGGTTTGTAGCCGTCATTGAGGGGGATCCCCATTATGTTTTCTTAGTTCCAAGATGTTTTCTTATTGATTATATTAGAGGTTAGGCCATGCCCTAGGCCCCCTCTTGGATCTAAAAGCTTGTATTTTGGATTGAAGATCTTCATCAAGCTAAGTATTTTCTTCTTTTTATTTGAATCTTTGTTTTTCTATCTTTTTGTATGCAAGCAATGATTTCTATTGATTCTCATATCCTTATTGCTATGCTAGAGTAGATTTGTTCTTCTAGGGTTTGGGGATGAACCCTATGGATCTAATTTCATATTTGTGATGAATGAATTTCTAAATTGCTAGAATTGCTAGGAGGTTAGGTTGTGATTGATTTACTACGGATAGCTAGGGATTTCCATCGATTTGGGATTTGCAAGAGATTGGATTCTAATCGATGGGAAGGCCTAGATATTCGATTTAGATTTACAATTGGATTTCTCTAGATTTGGTTTGCAAGAGATTGGACCAAAGCTAGGATTTTTAATTGTAAATCTATACCAATATTTGTTTGCAAGAGATTGGACGAATACGAACTATCACAACCTAGATCGTGACTCGAGTTTGCACGAGAGTGGGCTCGAGAAGCGATTGGACAATGATGTCGATCCTAATGCTAGTGGCTTAGGCTAGTGTTTGCAAGAGATTGGGCCCTATCCTAGGTTCGCTATAGACTGGCAATAGCGCGAGAGCGTGAGCTTGGTTCTCTATTCAGTTACGACTAGTTCACCTCAACGCAAGTCTAGTAATATTGAGATTCACTATTCACAATGACGAATGACGGTCCGTAGTGGGGATTCCCTAGCCCTAGACACTTCTAGTGTATTGTATTTGAATTGATATTTGAACGATTTCTCTATCTCCGACACCGACATCCATCACCATTGCCATTAAATTATACCATAACCATCTCCACCAATAAAACATTCGTAGTCAAACCAACCTAGGATAGATTGGAACCAACACCACCTCCTCGTGTTCGATACCCGCTCGCCACTTTGCCGTGCGCTTGCGGTAAAACTACAATCGTTCTCCGGGACGTGTATCCGGGGCCGACCAAGTTTTTGGTCGTGCTCTTGGGTTGCATTTTGGATCGATCAAGTTTTTGGCGCCGTTGCCGGGGAGGTGTTTCCCGTTGGGTGCCAATTTGTCACAATTAGGTTGATTAGATTACATTGAAAAAAAAAATTCAAAAAAAAATCAAAAAATAAACATTGAGAGAGATTTTTTCCCACCACCTGCTATTATTATCTTTATCTCTCTTTGTACCACTGACGTCTTTTCCAGGTTGTTTACTTTGATTGATCAGGTACAGTTGTTGCAGCGATGGTGCTTCCAAAGAAAATGCGAGCGGGCTCTATACAATCCTACATATATCTCGCTGCATTCTATCAGGCTGATGGAGAATCCTCCGGGGAAGCCTTGTCTAGGTTTGAAGGAATGTTAGAAATGTTCCAGACGGAGTCAGACCATGAGTGGAATGACTCCACGCTATTTGATATCTTCACTAGAAGGCTCTCACGTGAGTTTTTGAAGAGGATGCAAGTGAGAAAGTTCAGTGATCTACAGTTGGCAGCAGCCTTGGAGCAAATGATAGATGATGCTCGATCTACCGGTTCACTAACCGTTACGGTAAGTAAACCATACGACCAAGTATTCATCGATTTTGTTATGGCTAATGTCTCTAGTGCAGGTACCATCATAGATGGAGTGTATGCTTCACTTGAAGGTGATCATATCCACCGTTATACCATCAACACTCCACAAATAGAGACATCTGAGTTGCCAAAGGAGGACACGTACACGGACCTATTGAGAAACATTGTCGACATAGTTCGAATTTCCGGTCCATTGACAATAACGGCAGGTGATCATTTTGAGCTTGAATTTCAAAACTTTATTACTCATTGTATCTCTTCCACAGGCACAATTGATGATGGAGTCTACACTCTAATTGAGGGGCACAAGACCCACTTTTATACCACGGTCAAGATACATGAGCCCATAGAGCCACCTGCACCTACTATTGAGGAGGCCAAGCCATGCAATCGGGTGACTCGAGCTCCAGGAAAGAAACAAAGAAGGAGGCATGAAAAGGAGATGATGACGTTTACATTGCCTTCTATACCTGAGGAACCTGAGGAGGATGTCCACGTTCAGCTTGGGGGAGAGTCAGCTTGTGCCATCGTCGCTCCCCCTTGTCACCCACATGAGCCAGAGCTTGCTGTTGAGGAGGCCTTACATGCGGAGCCAGAGCTTGTCACCGGGGAGGCCGTGCCTTGGGACGTGGACACATCCATTCATGAGGATTCCGAGCATTACCATCCTCCTTTCGAGCTACCGCAGCCGCCTCTACTTTCTACAGAGGCTGAGCATCCCTCAGAGGACCACCCTTCCACTGACACCGAGGACAATCCCACAGAGCTTATGGCTCCCCTTCAGGGGGATCTCTTTACTCCCTCGCCCTTTACATTTGATTCCCCTCCCGTATATGATGCTTGCTATGATTCAGATTTTGACGACTCATTGCACCTTTTGCAGGATTCATGTACATACGATCAAGAGGTACGATGGGACGTATACGAGGAGGAGAGCGAGGACACCCATGGATGCTATTAATTATGATCAGGAGGTGCGATGGGATAAGTCTGACGATGATGAGGAGCTGCCTGATGAGACCTACGCTTATATGCCCGAGCTACCTGAACAACCTGAGGCGAACAATGTGGAGTTGATCGATGTGGTACACGAGAGTAGAGATTTATTTCCAGGGAAGTGTTGTCAACCGTTTTTAATTTTAAATACTTATGTTGATGACCCTCTTTGGAATACATTTATTTTGGGGAAGAATTATCCACATCAGAATGATGCGGCTTATCTCTTGCAGGGTACATGTGGAGTCCTTGGAGAGATGCTGGGAGCCGCATTGCTGGAATCTGATGGAGTCCGTGGACATGTGCGCCTGGCAGAGCCACGGAAGGAGCAGTTGGAGCAATTGCCTGCACCAGCAAAGATACTGGATCCGCCTTTTGCTATAGGTGATATCAATTCAGTAGTGTAGAAATTTTTATGCTTTGAATAAACACGAATCCTCTCGACAGCGAGAGGACCGTATAGATTTGCTTGAATAAATATCACCTCATATGACGGCAACAAAAATTTTTACACCCCAAACCCATTATATATACTAATTCCCCTCTCCATATTTTGATACGCCACATCCTTTTTGCTCACCAGCCATCGAGCATTTCTTTCAAGTGAATACTCACATTCTTATTCGTTTGACTCAATCTCGCTTAGCAAAGCCATGACATTTTTGATCGAGTCATTTGAATAGGATTGTTTGGTATAAGCTTGGGGGAAAGCGCTCTCATGCATCATTGTATGTGCATGTAGTTGCATTAGGATTTCATGTCATTCATTTCATCATTTTTCATTCACCCCCTTATTATTATCGTTGTTACTCATATTCTTTCATTATGATCACATTGAGGACAATGTGAAGTTTAAGATTGGGGGAGTGCATTTCCATGCCATTTAGATGCATTAGTTGCATTTTTACTTTATTTTAGGGTTTTTTAATTTTTTCAAAATTTTTGCATCATCTTTTTGAATTTTCCATCTTATTTTTACTTTATTTTAGGGTTTTTTAATTTTTTCAAAATTTTTGCATCATCTTTTTGAATTTTCCATCTTATTTTCCTTTTATGTGTGTTCATGCATCATGTTGTGTGCTTGATTTTCTTTTCTTTCCTCTCTTTTATTTTTATTTCTTTATTTTCTTTTCTCCTTTTGCTAGATTTGTTTCGTATGATGATATCTCTTATTGCCTTAGAAACCATCACGATGCTTATTATTCATTGCCATGCTACTTAGAGTATTCCATAGTCTTACTATTCACATGTGCTTGCTTATATATTCTTTTGATGACTCCTCTAAGTGAATGCATGATATTAATTGAAGCTGAATGTATTGATTAGTGTTTAGTAAGCTTTTGTTGGAAATGCACCAATATTCACGCATCATTAGTATATCCGAAGCATCAGTTTTATTGTCTTATTCACCTTCTGTTGCATGTCAGATATGGTTGTAAACTTTACTGCTTGACTTCACTATTTATTGAAATGATTGAGAATATCCATGCTTACATATTAGTTTTAGTTGAAGTATTATTTTATTGAACTGTTCATGCACATCTTAGAGTGAACCGAGTGCTACATTATTTCCTTCTCCACAAATATTTTTTATTCTCTACATGTCGCTTGAGTTCACCTCCTAAAGCTATTTATATCTCATCTATTTCCCAAAAATCCCCACAAAAGAAAAAGTTAGCTCCAAAAGTCCAAAAGGCCAAAAAGGAGCCAAAATCCAAAAAAATACAAATCATATAGCTCCTACAAAAATCCAAAAAGAAAAATGAGAAACAAAGTCCAAAAGAAAAAAAAAATTTCTCTATCTCATTATTGGAGCCACAAAATACTTGGGAAAACCAAGGCAAAAATCCCATTTTCCACTATTATATTCCTTTGGATGCGACGCCTCAATCTAAGCTTTGGGGGGTGAATTCATTTGACCATATGAGTGAGTATGACATTAGAGTGGAGACGTGCATGAATGGGAATATTCGATAATTGTCACGCCCCGCTTCCCAAAATGGACGGAAGCGAAACGTGACGAGGCCCGCTTAGGCCAGAGCTTTAGAAGCTCGGACCCAATAAGCGTCTGTAGGGGTACCATTTTAAAAGACTTTTCATGTTCTTGCATTTTTATAGTTCGAAACAACAAAAGTACAGAAAAGAAATTTGCATTCATTAAATTAGAGATATGATATCCAACAAGTACAAAGTCTAAAAGAAGCCTAAGCGTGGCAACAAACTATCTAAAAGAAAACTGAAAATAGTAACCTCTGAAAGTGGCGACTAAAAAGACCTCAAGGTCTGGTCCTCGTCAGGCACGTGCTCTGGGTCGACGTCCTCGGCTCCTCGTACTCCAGCGAGTCTGCCTCGTCCACGATCTCTGGCTGAACACCTGACGTACAACACCCAAGAAAAAGGAACTGTACGTCAGGTAAAGTCTACAAGAAGGGTTAGACTTTACTGCAAGTGCACCGAACTTTAAACAACGGTTTACTGGTTGATTAGCATGCTGAGGTTCTTTTACACAACAGTTTACTGGTTGATTAGCATGATGGGGTTACAACAAGTACAAGAGAAGTAACGTAGCAGGAAAGTAAAGCGCAACAAGTAGTAGTTGTAGCGTGTGCTACCAACTACGGGACTAGCCTACAGGTGTCAGGACAAGACGTGACGTGACGGAAACAAGGCAGGACAAGACAAGTGAGACACGAAAGGGTTCACGCCTTACGGTTCGAAGGGGATCAAACCCTCTTGCCGTGCGCACGCTCAACCCAACCCCAAACCCCAAGACAAGACATGACATGACACCGGTACAAGGGATCACTCGCTCTAGCTTGGCGAGTGCCCTATTGCCCGCAGGCTGAGAATCAGTACAAGGGATCACTCTCTCTAGCTTGGAGAGTGCCCTATTGCCCTCGGGCTATGTATCAGTACAAGGGATCACTCTCTCAACTTGGAGAGTGCCCTATTGCCCGCAGGCTGTGAATCAGTACAAGGGATCACTCGGCGAGTGCCCTATTGCCCAGCGGGCTGTGCAAGACGGGACTGGACGTGACAAGACAGGAAGGGTTATTCTAGGGTGTCCACACACACGCACACACATGATAGCCCTATGATGTCAAAAATTGTTGTTGTCGGGCTCAGACTTCGTCGTCAAGTCTGAGCCGTCAGGAGTCGTCCCGGACGCTATCATTTCACGTCCGGTTCTATTTGTTCACAGTTAACAATTCTAACCAACTAAGGCCTAAACACGGCCAAAAGTGCAAGTGGATACACTTGCCTGCGATGGCGAGTGTGTCGTCCTCTCGAAGCGTCCCGTCCGAGCGTCTCGTCCACGGAAGTCCGTCTGAAATATCGCCACGGTGACGATGTCAGGTCTCAAATTCATCAAATCCTATTAGGTTTCGTTTCTAGGTTTTCGGGACTATCCTATTTGTTAAAAGTCACTTTCTGATGCTCAGCCTAATCGACGATCTATCCTATGTGCACAGTCAACAAAGTCCGTTCGTCGATTTTCTATGTTCAAACAACATTTTACAGGAGCTGGAAAGTAAATTTAGTTCGAGTTGACGGTTTTTAGTTTAGGGTTCAGTCAGCTATTATGGGGGTTTCTACGAGTTTCGGGGAACCAACCTGAACCGGAGTTTGCCGTAGATTGGATGTCGGGTCTGATCGGAGAACTCCTCAGCTTCAGATCTGGTCCTCGCACGTCTCTCCAAAAGTTCGAACTTGCGACGAAGGCCCACGACGTGTCGCAACGTCGTAGACGGCAAATCCGCGAAGTAGCACGTCCAAGTGGGGCCCACAGCAGTGCTAGGGGTCCAAGGGGGCCCACAACACCTCAGGAGCACTTGGGGGGCCCACCACAGAAGTTGGTGTGGGAGAAACCCACTTGCGACGAAGTTCTGTCGGTTGGGCTTGGTCGGTGCGGTGGTTCCTCTCGGTCAGACCGAGAGGAGCTCTCGGTCGTGCGAGCTGCAATGCGGGGGAGGTCGGCACAGCGTCTGTGTGAGGGAATTTGTCGGTCAGACCGACAGATCCCGTCGGTCGTGCGCTGCGGGTGCGGGCGAAGCGATGGGGGCGATGCAGCGGGGCGGCGTCTCGGTCAGACCGACAAGGCGGGTCGGTCGGGCGTTGGCGATGCGGAGCGGAGCGGTGCGGGCGGCTGTGCGAGGAAGTCTCTCGGTCAGACCGAGAGAGAGCCTCGGTCGGAGCGGGGTGCAGAGCGGGGTGCGATGCAACGGGCTGTGCAAGCGGTGATGCGGGGGCTTGCTCCGGTCTTGCACGGGGATGTGCGGGGGTGAGCTCCGGTCGTGCGCCGTGCGATCGTCGCAACGTTGCGACGAAGCTTTGGAAGAGGAAACGGTGGCTAGGGTTTTGAGCAATGACGAAAAAACTTTGCCTAGGGCTAATTTAAATAGGTTAGAGCTAGGGTTAGGGTTAGGGTTCGGAAAAACGTTATTAAAATAATTTAAAATAATTAATTTAGTTAAAAATCATTCTCCTCTCCCTCACGCAAAATGGGTGCGGCCAAAAATTCTAAAATTTTGCCTAAAAATTCTTTAATACGTTATTATAATATAGGAATTTTATTGTAATTAAAACTTTTATAAAAATAGGTTTTAAAATTATTTAAAACTTTCAAAAAAATGAAAAATAGGTCAAATTAAGTCCAAAAATTATAAAATAATTATGGGGTGTTCTAGATGACTAAAGAAAGATAGTGGAGAAGACGGATCTAAATTTCGACGTCGAGGGACGAAACTAAAAATAGAAACGTCTCGCGTCAAAACAGAAAGTCGAGACGTCACGTCAAATAAATTAGTATCGCGGAAGAACGACTCGAGATATATCGTTCCAAAGTTGTTCCACAATATAATACTTTCAGAGACGATCACGACGACATATCACACAAAAACGTTCAAAAACAAATAAAGTCTAAAATAAACACGTGCACGATCAAAAGCACGTGCACGAAGAAGGTACGATAGAAACAGGCCGTTACAATAATGCTTAGATTTTGCAAAATATATTAGATATGGAGATTTTTCATGATTTGAAATAAATATGTGAATGCCATGACTTTTATTCTATTCTCTATTGCATGCTTGGTGTGTATCTTATATGCTTCATTTATAACTTTTGATTGAAAAGTGCATCGCCAACATTTGTATATTAAATTCTATGAAATGCGTGATGTGGATATGAATTGATTGTATGAATTTAGAGAGTCCCTCTTATTGTTCTTAAAAGCTTGCAAGTACCATGTTTATGAAAGATATGAAATCCTTATAGCATGTGATTTGTATTTTCCAAGTCATCGTGATGTGTAGCTTATGGCTTGAGATCTGAGAGTATAATCTAGCGACCCCTTCCACTTCGTATTCTTTTATTTCATTTCCCTTATTTTTCATCTCCCGAGTTCGTCTTTTTACTTATCTTCCTCGAGGACGAGTAAGAGGTAAGCTTGGGGGATTTTGATCGGTCCATATTTTACACCTTTTTTCTGCATATTTGCATGCCATTTCGATCACCCAAATCACGCTTTTCATGATTATTCGACGATATTGCGTTACTTTTCACTATTTCTTGTTTTTGTCGGATTTCAGGAAACATGGAGCGATCGGGAGCAAAAATGAGCTTAAAGGATTTGCACCCACTCCGGAGTGTCAACCATGGCTCTTTTGAGGGTTATTCTGCAATAGAAGACGAGTGGAAGAAGAAAGAACGTCGTAGGAGCGACGAGGAAGCGAAAAGATAGAGATTAGGCATTTTCAGCATGCCACTCGGCCGAGTGAAGGAGTCACTCGGCCGAGCATTGAGACCCCGCTCGGCCGGCCAGATCGGACACGCAACAGAGATGTATCAGCGTGCACTCGGCCGAGCATCGTACGCCCACTCGGCCGAGTTCAGAGACTCCGTCCGCCCGAGTGGCACCCAGACGACGGCAAGCCAAAATGTCCAACTCTCTGTAAACCGTCAGTCGACTACGGCTCCGACTCGGCCGAGTTCCAAAAGCCCCTCGGCCGAGTGACATTTGCCACTCGGCCGAGTGATGCCGAGGACATGAAGCGCCCAGATTTTCAGACATCCTCCATCTCTTTTGAAATCTGCTATCATTCCAGTTGGTAAATTATTTTTCTCATATTTTTTATGGATAGTAGACTTCATGACGATTCCAACGCCGCCAAGAACGCGCAAATCGGAGATCGGATGAAATCTGGGGAATTTCTGCAAGTCGATGCTGCAGTGCTGGAATTTGCATGTCAGTGTCACTCGGCCGAGTGACATTTCCACTCGGCCGAGTGACCAGTTTTTGATAGTTTTGACAGAGTGCTGTTTTTTGGAGTTTCTGCAGGAAAGCTCACTCGACCGAGTGAGATTTCCACTCGACCGAGTGAGCTGTCCACTCGACCGAGTGAGATTTTCACTCGACCGAGTGAGATTTCCACTCGGCCGAGTCGTAACTGGCGCAGATTTCTGGGCACGCGCAGATTCAGTTTTGGGCCCAAATTTCAGGGGCTTTTTAGGCAGTTTTGCTAGGGTTTTTTGGGGGCTATTTAAGAGGGTTTGTAGCCGTCATTGAGGGGGATCCCCATTATGTTTTCTTAGTTCCAAGATGTTTTCTTATTGATTATTTTAGAGGTTAGGCCATGCCCTAGGCCCCCTCTTGGATCTAAAAGCTTGTATTTTGGATTGAAGATCTTCATCAAGCTAAGTATTTTCTTCTTTTTATTTGAATCTTTGTTTTTCTATCTTTTTGTATGCAAGCAATGATTTCTATTGATTCTCTTATCCTTATTGCTATGCTAGAGTAGATTTGTTGTTCTAGGGTTTGGGGATGAACCCTATGGATCTAATTTCATATTTGTGATGAATGAATTTCTAAATTGCTAGAATTGCTAGGAGGTTAGGTTGTGATTGATTTACTACGGATAGCTAGGGATTTCCATCGATTTAGGATTTGCAAGAGATTGGATTCTAATTGATGGGAAGGCCTAGATATTCGATTTAGATTTACAATTGGATTTCTCTAGATTTGGTTTGCAAGAGATTGGACCAAAGCTAGGATTTTTAATTGTAAATCTATACCAATATTTGTTTGCAAGAGATTGGACGAATACGAACTATCACAACCTAGATCGTGACTCGAGTTTGCACGAGAGTGGGCTCGAGAAGCGATTGGACAATGATGTCGATCCTAATGCTAGTGACTTAGGCTAGGGTTTGCAAGAGATTGGGCCCTATCCTAGGTTCGCTATAGACTGGCAATAGCGCGAGAGCGTGAGCTTGGTTCTCTATTCAGTTACGACTAGTTCACCTCAACGCAAGTCTAGTAATATTGAGATTCACTATTCACAATGACGAATGACGGTCCGTAGTGGGGATTCTTTAGCCCTAGACACTTCTAGTGTATTGTATTTGAATTGATATTTGAACGATTTCTCTATCTCCGACACCGACATCCATCACCATTGCCATTAAATTATACCATAACCATCTCCACCAATAAAACATTCGTAGTCAAACCAACCTAGGATAGATTGGAACCAACACCACCTCCTCGTGTTCGATACCCGCTCGCCACTTTACCGTGCGCTTGCGGTAAAACTACAATCGTTCTCCGGGACGTGTATCCGGGGCCGACCAAGTTTTTGGTCGTGCTCTTGGGTTGCATTTTGGAGCGATCAAAAAGAAAAGATCTACTTTCATTAAAAATGCTCAAAATATTGATTGACATGGAATAAAAACTAGATTCGATGCATGAAAAGAAGATACATTGCTAGTACATAAAAGTGGTCAATAACTAGAGAGTGTCATCTCCCATGAAGTCTTCAGGAGTCCATGAGGTCTCTGGTAATGCTGTGCTCTCAATCAGGTTTGTCTCAGCTCGAGGCTTGAGGCTTGCCTGGTAGAGGTCCTGGAGGTGTTTCTGGGTGCGGCAGATTCTGGACCAGTGGCACGTCATTCCGCATTTGGAGCACTTATCCTCCCAGTCTTTCTTGGGAGTACCACCTTTTGACGTCCACTTCTGCTTCTTTTCCATGAACTTCTGGTTCTGAGGAGGAGCTTGGGGAGTGGCTTTCTTCCGCTTCTTCTGTTCTTTTCATTTCTGGAATTTTGCCTGCTTGTACATCTTCTTCTTCTGGGAAGACTGGAAGTGTGCCTCTGTAGGAGGTGGCAGTGGAGCGGAGCCAGGAGGGCGCAGGTTGTAAGTAGCAACCAACAAATCTCTGTTCTGTTCAGCCATTAGTAGGCATGAAAGCAGATCAGAGTACTTCGTGAACTTCCTCTCACGGTATTGTTGCATAAGGATCATGTCCTTCTCGTGGAAAGACGTGAACGTCTTTTCCAGCAACATTTTCTCCGTCACCGTTTCACCACACAACTTCAGGCGTGAGGTGATACGGAAGAGTGCTGAGTTGTACTCCGCTATGGATTTGTAATCCTGTATGCGGAGGTGAGTCCACTCGTACTGCGCACGGGGGAGTATGACATATCTCTGATGTCTGTACCTCTCCTCAAGTGCGTCCCACAGCTCGTAAGGATCCTCGACAGTGAGGTACTCGTCCTTCAGGGTCGAGTCTAAATGTTTCCTGATATAGATAATAGCTTTCGCCTTTAGTATATCGGAAACTTCCTCTGTATGAGGTGCTTCTTTAGAAGCATCCTTGTCGGCTGGGGCAGTACTTGTTGTTGCCTTCTCAGTCGGTGTGAGACTGAAACCATGAGAGCGCAGATGGAACTTCATGTCCAACTGCCAACTCAGGTAGTTTGACCCATCTGCCTTCAGGACCGAAAAGTCGACATTCGCAAGTCTGGCCATTGAATGATCTAGCAATATAAAAACAGCATGGATCATTAAACTGAATAAAAACAATTAGACATCCACGCATGTATTTTTCCATTTTCATAAAGAAAATTAATATTCATGCATGCTTTTTAACGTTTTCATATCGTGAATTAATAAGGAAAAACTTAACATCCACGCATGCTTTTTAACAGTTTCAATTGTAACATTAACATAGCATGAAATTAGTTAGCATCCACGCATTTAATGTATAAGCAATGAAAATAATTTAGGACTATGGGGATCAGCCAGCCGACACCGAAATAAAAAGAAATACAGTCCAAAGTTACATCAAAAATTGCATGAAAGAATAAATACAACTCGGGAACTTCAGAGAGAAGCCCCTTTCTTCTTTGTGCATACGCCTTCAGCTCCTGTTTGGTGTCATTTGGTCTTCTTTTTTACATTTATATTCTCACTTACAAATTTCTCTCAAAAAAAGAAAAAATTGCAGGAAATTAAAGGTGTCGGAAACCTGGCTGATCCCCTAAAAACATAGCCTAATCGCACATCCACGCAGATAATATATGGAAAATATACAACCACGCAGATAATCATATCACATGCATGTAAAAATTAATTAAATAATCTAAATAGTGTGTGACGTGCTAAAAAATTATTTTTGAAAAACTTTTTACCTTTGATCCATATTTTTAATGTTTTGTTTACCGCTTTAAACACTTTTGTATAAAGTTTCTTTAATTATTTTGGGCTTTTAGTGCCAAAAATAAAAAAGAAAAATTATTTGTGTAAATGGGCTAATTTTCAGGCTTTTGGTCCATGAAAAGAACCCATTAGGGTTAATTGGGCCTCCCCCGAAAAATTGGCCCGTTTAGGGCTAGGGTTTCCGAAAAAACCCTAGGGGGGCCCGCGGCGCGCCGCCGCGACGGCGGGCCGCGGCTGCGGGCCGCGGCCGCCGCGGCCTATGGCCGCGGAGTTTTCGCCGTCGCCGGCACATGTGAAGCGCCGCCATTTCGCCCTTCTGGCATGCGGAGTATGGATCAATTACGGGGGGTAAAACGGATTTTTCAAGCATTTAGATCTCTAAAAAACTGATTTTTATTGTTTTTAGACATGCGGATCTAAATAAAAATGTGATTTTTACCGTGTTTGTAAACTTTTTGATCCTAAAACATGCAGATCTAACGTGAAACGCAAGTTTAGATCTAAAAAGTTTTGATTTTTACCTCTAAATTCGACAAGGGAATCTAGTCGACGGTTCGTGAAGGATGCCCTTTTCGCTCCCCGTTGAGAAGATTACAATCTTCTTGAATCTGAGCGATTGATGGATCTCCTTCCTCGCGAGCCGCCGCCTTCTCCAACGAGCGTGATCGTGCTGATAACGTGTTGTGAAGGGAAAAGTAGGGAAATAGGTGTAGGGGGTTAAGAGCCCCCTACCCTCATATTTATTGTTTTCAATAGTGTGCTGGATACCCAATGGGCCTCATGGGCCTATTCATAACAAATGGAACTAAAAGGTATTTAGAAAAAGAAAATAAGGAATTTATAGAAGAAATTATTAGATTAAAAAGGAGACAATTTCAATTGATTTAGTTAGAATGAATGATGATTTAGAAAGAAAATGCTAAACATTAAGTATGGAGAAGCGTGACATAGAAGAAGAAAACAAATTGCTTAAGAATGAAAGTAAAAAACTTAAGCATGAGGATTAATGAACTACATAAGAATATTTCATCTATTAAGTTGAAATATAGGAACTTACATAAAAATGTTGAAAAATTAAAAAAGAACAAGAAAATTTGAATATTTTATTAAATACTCATAAGCCAACTAATAACAAGTTTTGCTTAGGTATGATAAGAATAGTAATAATAAAAATCAAAACCCAACTAAACCTAAGCAAAACCATGCTTATTTGTAACCAACTTTCCAAAGAAAACAAAAAATAAAACTCGAAACTGTTATGAATGGGCACTAAAGACCCTTGGTATCCACCATCATTGTGGAGACCCTTGGTATTCATCCCTTAGTAACGGTTAATTCTAATATATATATATATATATATATATATATATATATATATATATATGAGCTAAGGTTTCACCATAGTTATTCGATTCTCAACATGTTATCCGCACGATTACGCTCGTAGATAAGAAAATGATGCGGCGAAGCTCTGACGAATTTTTTCGCGAAGACTCGAGAGAGTAATCGATACGCGGAAAATGCTTCCCAGGACGACAGATCTAGAGGCTCCTTGAGACCTTTCATATATCAACCACTTCATATTCCTCAAGTATATTAAAATATATGTGATGCTAAGAAACCCCTAGCCATCACTCTTTCTTGGAGACTCTTCATCTCATGTATTTGGGGATAAAACGTTGCTTGGGAATATCAATAAAATATGTTTTCGGGCACGTTCAGTTTTTACATTTTTCTGAACATGACCCAATTGACCCGGTGCGTACCGCGGGCGGCGAGAAGCCTCCGCTTCCACCATATACCCCACGAACATTTTTTTGGGGTTAAAGCCCCATTAAATTTTCGAGGACGTGTCATATATTTCAAGGCATCTTCTAAACAAAAGAGTAATGCATAATTCATTATAATATCTTGTTTTCTATACATCACTTAAGTTCATTTCATATATATAATTGTTTTATATGTATCATGAACTGCCTGTGATGATGAGTGCTCTATGTCGTTTGCATGATTTGTTTTTACATTTTATTCATGCATATGTACTCACATTGTGATTATGGCACATGATTATAATCTATTAAAAGTTTAAAATCATATCTATATTGATAATTGAACCAAAAGTTCAAATTCAAATTTCAAAACCCTTTAAATAAAAAATACGAGGGATTATGGGAAAACTATTGATGTGATATTTTTAAAGATATGCATTTTGAGGTATATAGATCTCACAGATCTATGGTCTTTATAGATCAATATGGACACCAAAAGTATGCCATGACACCACTAACTGTTTTTAGAGTAATCTCACTGTACAAGGAAAGATTCTTGAATCTAACCTTGCGTATAAGCTCACTCCTGAAGTCGTGGCTTAATAGATAAGTGCGAAATATATTATGAAATTCGCAACCACGTATTTATTTTCCTTAATCATGTTTCTCTATCCACATTAAACCTTGATGACTCAAGAAACTAATGGCTTGAAGACCATACTTGAGCATTCAAATAGACTTTCAAAAGTCCCACATAAATATGAAAAGTGGAGTATAGAAACTAGCTCATTCCCTTGTATATGTCTTCTAGTAAGACTGGTGTGTCTTCTTCCTTATAAATAACACTATGGAAGACTGAAAACAGTGGAAGTCCAGGACCAACTATGTCCTTATATAAAAAGGAAAAGGAAAGATATGATATCCTCGATATGGAATAAGAAATGGCAAACTAAGTCCAGACCCACAAGTTCTGGAATAGACTCATATTGCTATTGCAATATAAAATGGTCATTAATTTATGCCATAGATAACATATACAAAGCTAGTCTAAAGACGTAATTCGATCTAGCTATTTTATACTTAGCTATTCCCCGAGAAAACATAGACTTTTGAAAACAAAATTAATCTGTTGCCATAATATAATTTTAAGTGAGTATTTTTCCAACTTAGTTGTAGACGTATGCTTTCCAAATCAGTTAACCCTAATAATTGTCAAATAGAAAGCTATTTTTGGGACGTTTGACTTGATATTCAGGCTTTGCAAACCTAACACTCTATATGAGGATGCCCATACTCTTTTAAAAAAATCTAGAATAAAATCTAGAATAGAAACTTACCCAGTTTCGATGGATATTCATTAAAATGAATTCCCTCATGAATGACTCAAGAATATAATGGCCTTGAAGCCATAATTGAGCATTTTAATGGACTTTCAAAAGTCCAACATAAATTCAAAAAGAGGAATTAATTTAGAACACCAGAAATGTCCAGAATCGACCAACTTTGGAACAATGACACCCTGGATTGATGATGCAGGACATCATTGCCAATCATGTAAATCTGACGAACCCGAAGATTCTTCAAAGAGGGTTAAACTTTCATTGTCCCATTCAAATGGGAAAAGTGATTACGAGATCATCTCCATTCACGTGGACATTGACTCTCGTCACTTCCTCAAAAGAATTTAAGATGATATATGTACTATCATCATTACCATAATAAGACCTTTAGGTCTCTTGAGAGTATTTGAGGGATAAAAGTGGACTTATCCACTCCATACCTAGGTTGATGATGTACTTTAGAGTACTTATCCATAATCCTCTAAAAATGGTCATTATCAAACCTATTATCCAACCGCAGTCCAGTTTTTAACAAGCATATAGGACATGTTAATAAATGGCTGATAACACTGGGAAATCAAATAATATATGTCGAACACAGTGAAGTTTGTGTTCACACCCAAAATGGGTTATATAAATAAATCATTAACATGATTTAAACGGATTACTTATCCATTAAAAATACAGTTGTAGGTGACTACATGGGGACATGCAATTACAATGCAAACCATCAAAACGCCTACTTAGAACCTTTTTATATGAGCTTGATCACCTCATATAAGCAGTTTCCGAGAACCCCTTAGCAAGGGAAGCGTTTAGAGCACATCTTACAGATTGTATCATGATGTGTACACATCCCCATATCACCACTAAAACCCATCAAAATGCAATCTAAATAGGGGAAGCATTTAAAATCACTTCTTATAAGATGTGCATTGATGGGCCCTCATTTAAAGATTCGATAACGAAGATGAGATCCTGAAGATCCTTTACATTCAGAAATCCTTAATTTCCTAGTATTACGAAATATTATAATCATCCATGAGCCTGAAGCTTAATTGACCATTTCAAAAATTAATACTTATGATATGATTATCATGAATTGTGATGAGATCTTGAAGATCCACACTTATGAAACTGTTAAACATTTATCAGACATAGTTACTGACAATATAAATATAGTCAAATTCACACATCCTTGCTGCTAAAAATCCAGTTAGGATTGACATACCAAATATAATGGATGCAATCCACCAGTAGCAGAAGTGGATGTCCTCAATGGATGATAGGACATACCACGAGGCTCCAAAGAGAGGAAAACTCTTGAAGACCTTTAAACACTACCACCATAGGAAAGTGAGCTCATCTCCATATCCTCTCCCTTTGCAGAACCTCTAGAAGAGATGAATATGGAATAAATTGAAATATTATTGAATAACGTACGTACATGGGGAGGTGTTTGAATAAAAAAACCATACTTGTCGACAATTACTCACATTTTATTTTGCCATTAAAATGATAATTATAAATATCGTTCCACACTCCGTTTCTTGAAGCAAACGTAAAGATTGGCCAATAATGTGGAACGAGACAATAATAATTTGAGCTGGACTCACTTATGAAATGTGAAGTGTTTGGACCAGAAGTCCTGATATCAAAGATATCAAACCTGTGGGCATAATGAATATTGAATAAACACAAATATAAATAAATAAAATTGTATGCTATAAGCGACATGCTATAAGCGACATGCTATAACTTATAGGTTCATTTCGCTGAAACCAGGAAGCGAGTAAGATGCGATTAACTCACTTACAAAATAAAACTGATGCATCAGGCTCCCTGGTTATGTTTGCAAAATTCCTACGATTGGCAAAGGAAAATTGGGTTTTTGCTGATATGCATGTTGTGACATCATAAACTTATGGATTTATTCCTAATTTCCTTAATTGTTTGAATAGACTCTGAGACGTCTATTCTATGAAATATATAAAATTCAACCAATTTTCCTTATCAAAATAAGGATTCCTACTAAAGTTTGTCTTTGCATCATTAAAAGAGCAAAGAAAATGATTTGAGATTATAGTTGCAAACAACTCAAATCTCATCGGATCTCCTGAATAGAAAACCGAAATATCTGTTTAAGCCTTACTATCAAATACGATATGAAAGACCAATGTAAAAATTGTTTGGTTTACAGACTATCATCCAGAAGATGAAACACTCATCCAGAAGATGAACACATCATCCAGAAGATGAAACTCTCATCCAGAAGATGAATACATCATCCAGAAGATGAAACACACCAGCTGAAACTATCATCCAGCAGATGACAATATCATCCAGAAGATGAAAATATCATCCAGCAGATGAAAATACCATCTAGGAGATGAAAATCATGTGATATTTAACTTCATACACCCGAAGTTGATGAAGAAACATGGACAATTGTAATCCATTTAAATACACATATTGGTTGTATGTATATACATAATGACTCCTTCCGCTCGCTGGAAGAGGGGAAGGATATCCTAGGTCCTGAAGTGCCTTACTTGAGTGTCTTTAGTATACTTCTTTATCTGGCATACTGCACACATCCCTATATTACGTTAGCAGTAAATCTGTTAGCCAGATATAGTGTAACACCTGCAGCACACCACTGGACCGAAGCTACGCAACTTCTGCGCTACCTCCAAGGGTCAATATTATAAAGGATTTTCTTCCATGTTAAATGTATTTACAGATGCAGGTACTAAATCATCATGATGACCACCTCATAGGACATGCCACGTCCTGGAAATTTACAAATCATGCAACTAAGGCAATATCATCCTATCATTCCGAGAAGCTCATAATCCAAGAAGCAAATCGAGAGTATGCACAGCCAGGTCCTGCAGTACCTCGTAGACACAGTGACGACTGGGTCAGAGACGTGGAGCTACCTACCGAGTCTGCAGACCACTCCTCTTCAGAAGAGCTTCCTCAGATTCAATAGCTGCCTTATATGAATGATACTTGTATAGATGAGCGATGTCTTGTATTTTGTACTTATTCTCGGAATATTGTAAGAGATTGATGTATAGTTGGCTAGGAGATCTACAAGACTGCAGCTTGTACAGATCAGTGGGAGTCAAATGTAGAGTTGTACTCTTTTTCCTTGGCTATTGGTTTTTCCCACTGGGTTTTCCATAGCTAAAGGTTTTAACGAGGCAACCTGATTGACTCTAGATCCAGAAGTATCCACCCCTAAATACTTCCACTAATCAGGGGAAGTTATGTAGAACTGTACTCTTTTTATTGGCTATTGGTTTTTCCCACTGGGTTTTCCATGACTAAAGGTTTTAACGAGGCAGATATCCCTAACTCAGGATCAAGAAGTATCCACCCCTTTTGATACTCATAAGCACTATGAATCCTGGAGTATTCATATAACGAGTTTACAAAGATGGATGGATAAGGGGAAGTGTTATGAATGGGCACTAAAGACCCTTGGTATCCACCATCATTGTGGAGACTCTTGGTATTCATCCCTTAGTAACGGTTAATTCTAATATATATATGAAGCGTATCTTCAGGCTGATTCCCTCCCAGAGTTCCCTCTCTATGACAACCCTGAATGGGCTTCTGCACATGCTGATATTACTGAATCAGCCAAGCGGAATAAGCAGGGTATGGTTACTGCTACCCGGCGTAGTAGCAGACTGAAGTAGGTGTCTGCCCCTTATTCATATATCCATCTTGTCAATGAGTATCCTAATTTGGAACACAAGGGGCCTTAATAACTCTGTGAGGCGTAGGGACCTCAAGGATAGGATCAGGAAGCTTAAGCCGTCAGTCAGTGTCCTATTGGAGACTAAATTAAATTCTATGACCATGATGACCAAATCTTGCATTCCTAAGGGATGGAACATTATTGATAACTTTCATACTCATGCTGGAGGGCGTATTTTAACTGGATTTGATCCATTTGTGTGGCAGGCTGGCGTCATCTCATGTTCTATGCAGCACATCACAGTAAGATGTCTCAATACCGAGGGATTTGAATTCGCCCTAACGACAGTGTATGGAAGCAACTCTTTATCTGAAAGGAAGAATTTATGGGAGCACCTAAAGGTGGATGCGGCAACTATAAACTCTAAAGCCTGGTTAGTGGGAGGAGATTTTAATTGTATCTTATATGCTAAAGACAAGATTGGTGGCCGCAAGGTGGAAGCTAGTAAACTCTCTGACTTCAACAACTCAATTTCTGATTGTAGATTGGGAAATCTCAAATGTACTGGGAATCGCCTAAGTTGGTGCAATAACCGTATGGGATCGGCCCGAATTGCGGCACAATTGGATCAGGTTCTTTGCAATGGTGAATGGCTTGACAAGCTTCCAGACTCTTACTTGGAATATTTGGATCCTAACACCAGCGACCACTCCCCAATGTTCATCAACCTTCATTCTCAGGTATTTGCTGACCCAAAGCCCTTCAAATTTTTCAATCACTGGATACATTTGCCAGGTTTCTATGATATCCTGGATGCACACTGGCCTGCAAATTATGGTGGAACACCTATGTTCTGTCTGGTCCGGAAATTGCGGCAGTTAAAATATGAGCTTAGAAGATGGGCCAGGGATCATCGTACTATGGATCCAATTCAAACTTGCATAAGTAATCTTGAAGCTGTTAGAAGTCAGATTGGCCTACATTATAACCAAGACCTCCAGGAGAAAGAACGTAAACTTTCAACTGAGCTTGCAAATTTACTAGACATGGATGAAGAAATGTTCTGCCAGAAGAGTAGACATGATTGGTTGGGCTTGGGAGATAGAAATACTAGATTCTTCTATAATGCTATGAGGGCAAGACAAAGCATCAATAATCTAAGTCACCTGGTGGATGTGAATGGAGTTCAGAGCAAAAATTATGTTGATATTCAGGCTGAGGCTGTTCAATTCTATGAGAACCTATACAACCAGACCCATTATTGGAATGTTTTCCCCAATCTTGTCCCTAAAAAGAAACTTAAGGTGGAAACGGCTAGGTGGATGGAAAGAATGGTCATTGTAGAAGAAATTAAAGAGGCGGCTTTTCAGATTGGGACTTCTAAAGCCCCAGGTCCTGATGGGTTCAATGGATTCTTTTTCCAGCACAATTGGCAACTTATTGGACATGAAGTAGTTGTAGCTGTCCAATCTTTCTTCCAATCTTCTTCATTGCTTAAACAGGTGAATCACACTTTCCTTACCTTGGTTCCTAAAAATAACAATGCCGCTTCGATTGGAGATTACATGCATATTACTTGCTGCAATATCATTTATAAAATCATTAGCAAAGTGATTTGCAACAAGCTTAAGAGAATTATTAGCGATTTAGTTTCCCCTAACCAATCGGCTTTCATTCATGGGAGATTGCTATCTGGTTGTACTTTGCTAGCTCATGAGTAGATCAGGGATTTTAGCAATCCAATGGGGTCCAGGGCGTGCCTGAAATTGGACCTCAGAAAGGCCTTCGACAGCGTAAACAGAGAGTTCGTGTATTATATCTTGCATCAGATGGGTTTTGGGAATAAGTTTATCAGCTGGATTAATGAATGCATCTCTACAGCATCTTTCTCTGTTATGGTTAATGGGTCCCCTGTGGGCTTCTTTGGGGGAAATAGAGGGATTAGACAAGGTGATCCTATATCCCCATTCCTATTTGTTATTATCATGAAAGCTTTCTCTCTTCTTCTTGCCGAGGCTATTTCTAAAGGAACCGTCCATCCTATGAAACGAGCTGGATCCATATCTCATTTGTTATTTGCCGATGACCTATTGGTTTTCGGCCGTGCTACGGAGAAATCACTAAGGGGCCTTAAGAATTTGCTGGAGGATTTCAGGAACTTCACAGGTCTTGAGATCAACCGGGAGAAGAGTCTATCCATGTTTAGCAAAGGAGTGAAGAATCCTGGAGAACTCGCAGATTATTTGGGTGCTAAGTGGGCTAGTACTATGACTACTTACCTGGGGCTTCCTCTCTCTTCCAATTATCCCAAAACACATATGTATAGCCGTCTGATCGATAAGTGTAGGAAACGGCTGAGTGGGTGGACTTCTTCCCTATTATCAATCTCTGGGCGCATCGAGTTGGTAAGAAGTGTGATTTATGGAATGATTGCCTTCTGGGTGCAGGTTTATAAAGTACCTACATCGGTTCTGTGAACCCTGACCTCCATGTGTAGACAATTTATCTGGGGTTCTACAAAATCTTGTGCCTGGAAAGACTCTTGCAGACCTAAGGAGGAAGGGGGTGTTGGTTTAAGATTACTTACTGATTTGAATCTTACATCTGGGATTAAGTTAACATGGAGATTCCTTCAGGTCAGAGGCTTATGGGCTGAGTACATGCGTACTAAATATAAGGATTCTTCCAGGTTTTATGTTGCAAACGGTGACGCCTCTCAATCTGGTACGTGGAAGTTCCTTCTTCACTGCAGAAACCTCTCTCAACGTATTATTTTGAGAAAGGTACGAGATGGGAAAGACACTCTCTTCTGGCATGACAATTGGCTACCAAGTGGTCCCTTGAAAAATCTTTACAGCATTCCTGATGGAGCTAGTAGGAGACTTGTCAGCGACTATTGGGATGGTACATCTTGGATGGATAATGCTGAAATTTTAAGCCAAAAACCATTGCTCCAGCAAATCTCTTTGACGCCCGGTGTTGATACTTGGGAATGGAAGTGGGATTCATCTTTCAAATTCAAAGACGCTTGGGACGTGGTGCGTGATAAAGGTACCCCGTACCATTTCTCTAAATTGATTTGGTTTAGTAAGTCCATCCCAAATATGTCCATTACAAAAGTGCGCATGGAAAAATGGTGTGATCTCAACTCTAATGTCTGCGAGCTGTGTTCGGATGGTACCCCGGAAACGGTTTCTCATCTATTCTTTGAATGCCCTTATTCCAACTATCTAATGTGCAGAGCCCTTCTCAAACTGGGAGCAAAAGGTCCGACGGCCCTCTCTCTGCCGGCAATTGGGAGCTATTACTTGGAAAAATATGTGAAGAAGGGGGTTCTTGGTTTGCTTGATCGGGTTATACTTGCTGCTGTGGTATATCACCTGTGGCGGGAGCGCAACAGGCGGGTTTTCGAAAAGATTAGGAAGCCGAAGACTATACTGTTTGAGGACATATCGGCGGACGTCCGTTTGGCTCTTCGAAACATTGGCGAGGTGGAGGATGATGCTTCTATAGCCACAATGAACTGGGACATCCGGCCTTTTGACACAGGCTGAATTATTGGTGTGTTCGATATGATACAGGCGTGTGCGATTTTGTACAGGCAATGTGCTGTGCGATTTGATACGGGCAACGTGCTGTGTGGCCTTTCTTTGGTTGCTTTGTGCGGCTTCACTTGGTTTGATGCAGGCTGTGTTTTTAGGCCTATGCGGTCTCATTGTCTTCAATTTGGGTTCGGTTGTCTGGTGTTTTACTCTATGAATGTATGTGCATGTAAAATATTTGTACTTTGGCTCTGATCATTGATACTATGTAATATGTTCTAGGGTGACGACGCTTGTGTCCTCTCCCCTAGTCATTGCGCCTGGTACTCTGTGATCAACCACCTTGTAATTTTGATTTACATTAATATAGCTACTAACTTACCTTGCAATATATATATATACTAGTCATACCCTGTGCCCGCGGGCACGGTTCAGTTAAGATTTTCCCCCGCGAAATCTTTATTCCCCAAAAAAATTATTTTTGAAGGCAAATTTAAAAGAACAACAAATTAGCGTAAAAATACAAAAGAATGTAGTGGCACAAAAACTTTAATTGAAATTGGCAATACTGCATTTCATTGAAATTTTAACTTATCAAACTGTGAAATTAACAGCCAAATGTACACCAAAATCCAATTGGCAACTGTGAAAATCCAATTAGCAAACAGAATATTTCATTCAAATTTTGTTTTCATTTTTGACATATCAAACTGTGAAAATCATATTTTGGTGTTCATTTGGTTTCATTCAAATTTAAACTATGAAAATCCTTCATTTTTTCATTCATATCTTTGAAATCCCATTCAAATTGTTGGTTTCATTCATATCTGTGAAATCCCATTTAAACTGTGAAATCCTTCATTTGGTTTCATTGTGTTTCAGTTTATTCACATATGTTTCTTTTGGTTTCATTTCAGTTTATTCCAAATTCCATTGTACACCAAATTCAATTAACATGTTGATTTGGTTTGATATTATTCTGGAATGGCATTTGGTTTGTTATTATCCAGATTGGTTTGATACAAAACCAAATGGCCAGAGCTCTAATAATATTTTCAACTGTTAATTGTATGAAATGTGATATGGTTTGATATAAAATTTGCTTTTCTAATGAATGGCAATTGGTTTGATATGGAAAGGCCTAAAATATCAAACTGTGAAAATCCATATCATACTGGTTTTGATGAGTATATGGTTTTAATCAAAAATCCATACTAACTGGGGTATATGTGAAGCATATCAAACTGGTTTTGATCAAATCTCTACATCATTGAAAATACATACTGCCTGATGTACTTACTGCTATATCAAACTCTTAAATTTCATAATTTCATAATATCAATCCATCTCAAACTGGTTTTGATGAAAATCCATACTGCCTGGGGTATATGGTTTTGATGAGCTTTGGACATTTACTTCCAGAATTGCCAGTTTCATTCAAAATGTATATTACATTCAAACAGTGAATATCAAACCATATAAAACTTGAATGAAATATGATTTTCACAGTTTTTTTGTAGCATATCAATACTGGAAATGAAATATGGTTTGATATTTCATTCAAGTTTGAAATAAAATTGATAGGATTTTCACAATTTGAATGAAATATACAGTTTTTTCCAGTATTGATATACATTCAAAATTGTGAATATCAAACCAACATATGAAATCATTCAAACTGTGAATATCAAACCATATCAAACCAAAAACACAACCTAACAAATGCATTTTCAACATTAGAATTTTTTTGCAGCAACTTCAAGTCAATTGCCTTCATATTGTACATAAATATTTCATCAACATTTGGACACCCTGACAAAAAATTCTGTGAATCAACATTAAAGTTCAAAATTTTACATATTTCAAACAACCATTACAATCTCCATAGTCTCCTACAACAACACAAAATCAACAATCTCCTCATACTACTGTCTTGGTGATAAACACAATCAACAACTTTAATGATAAACCACAATTACCTGTATCAATTGACTTTGAAGGTATCAATTACATGAAGAAGTACATGTACGCAATGCAGTTTAACAGAGAAATCATACAAATCATACAGTCCTTTGCCATACGTTTTTTAAGCACATAAATTGGTTTGTAGAGTAAAATATTTGCTCCAAAACATTCAGGCAAAATTGTCTCATTGATGCACATTCATCTAGTAACTTGCACTTCCCAGAAACGTCTTCTTTAGCTTCTTGCCCTTTAGTTAAGATGGTGCAACAATAGGCTTTGATGCAATGAACGTAAGGGCTCATATATAAGCTGTAAGCTTCAGCTCCTCCTGCAAGCTCAGTTGGGAATCCCAAGTTCTTCCACAAACTGCAAGCTTTAGCTCCTCAGGCTCAGTCTGGAATCCTTGAACCCATTTTCACATGATGATTGTGTTGTTCTCATATGTTTCAAGATTAATTTTGTATGATGCAACGTTTCCCAATTCAGTATTCCCCATGATATGACTCCCATGTTGTAATCGTCAAGCATTCCCAATGTTCTCAGCAGATCCAACGATGCAAAAAGGACCACTAACAACACCCTGCAAAAATAACAACACAAACAATGCATCAGCTACTACTTCAAAACAAATAGAGGATTGCCAAAAAGAGTACTGTTACAGGCTCATCTACTACTTCAAAACATCCGCTACTACTACAACACAAACAATGCAGTAATGTCAATTTTTTTGAGTTCAATTTCATCCAGTTCTCAAAAATTTTGAGTGCAATTTCATCAAGCTCTTAAAAATTGGTACTGTTACAGGCTCAGAAGTTCACCTGTCAAAAGTTCTCAAAAATTGTTGAGAATTCAAAAGTTCAACTGTCAGAAGTTCAACTGTCAAAAGTTCTCAAAAAAATTTGAGAGCTCAAAAGTATATCCAGTACCAATTTTTGAGTTCAATTTCACCAAGCTCTCAATTTTTGACCCACATTTTTGAACTCAAAAATTGTTCACATTACTGAAATTTGATATTTTGATCACATTACTTAAAACAAAATTAATGGCATTTTGGTTATTTTTGCAGATATATCCAGATATCAAACTTAATGCAGGCATTACTGAAAACAAATTAATACCAACAGGAACAAAAAATTAATGGCAACAGATATCAAAATTAATACCAACAGATATCAAATTAATGGCATTACTGAAAACAAATTTCACCAAGTATATCCAGATATCAAACTGGCATTTTGGTTACATGGTTACAGGTCCACTTATCAAACTTAGTTAACATGCCTACATGAACAAATTAATACCAACATGAACAAAAAATTATGGTTACATGGTTACAGGTCCTACTTGGATATACTTGGATATACTTGGATAAGTACCTACAGGTCCTTCAATTTATATCTACAGGAACAAAATGCCAGGTTGATAATAGGACCTGTAGGCATGTTAAATTATCTACATGGTATCCAAGCATTTTTACAGTCTATATCCAAGTTTGAACAAAATGAGAGAGGAAAAAGGTATTAGACAAAATTAATGCATGCATTTTGTTCAAACTTGGATATACTTGCAGCATTAAGTTCAAAATTGGATATACTTGCAAATTTTTCCAGTATAATTGATTACAGGATAATGTTTGAAATCCATTCAAGTTTCAAAATTCCATATACAGGATAATGGGTGTCTTATAACCCATTCACATTCAAGTTGAGCATAGTATAGTCCATAATTCAATATCCGGTAAATTCAAGTTTGAGAATAGTATAGTCCATAATTCAAGTTTGAGCATATACAGGATATGGAATTATAACCCATTATCCTAGATATTCAAACATGTAGTCCATAATTCCATAACACAGTCACAGTCACATTCCGCATCCTGTACATTCAAGTTTCAAAATTCCATATACTACATAAGTTGAGCATAGTACAGTCCATATTCAAAAAAATGTTTGAAATCCAGGATAATGTGAAAATTTTGAAACTGTTAGAATGATTCCAGCATGGAATCAAAATCCAGGTTAATCCAGGCTACATGTTTGAATCCAGGCTATATGTTTCAATCCAGGCTAATCCATTCAAATAATCGAGGCTACAAAATTTTGAATCCAGCCTACATCAAAATTTTGAATGGCTAATGTTTGAATACAATGAATGGCTAATGAAATCCAGGATTTTGAATGGCTAATGTGCTATGCTCAAAATTATCACATTGTGTTCACAGTTATAAAACAGTACAAATTACAAATTACCTTACTTAAGAGCCAGTTGTAACAGTTAACAGATCCTCCACTTCCACGAACTCTTGAAACTTCCACTTCCATAATTTTACTTACTTGCATATTACTGACCAACTTCATGTCGTCGAATGACTGTAGTTTCTTAAGATCGTATGTTCAGCGTCCTTAATGAACTCACTTAGGAAGCGACTGAAGGAGAAAAATCCAACAGCTTTAAGGATGCTCTAATAAAGGTAATTTTTTAGAAGAGAATTCCAATAAGAAAACACTCATTTCTACACTCTCTACTCCAAGTAAAATATTAATCCATTCATCTATCACACTTAACTGATTAAATGAAACAACTGTCTATATGGTAATGCTGGCAAAGTTCATAAAATTAGCACGTAAGGCAAAATAGAAAAACTAACCTTTGCCTCTGGTCATTAGCCGACTCCCTAAACTCGATATCCCGATGCCTCTGCTGAAGCCCGAGAATATATGCAGTTGCATATCCTTGCAATTGAAACCTAAGACAAAAGGCAAGAACAATCATTTAGTTAGAAAAAAAAGTCTCACCAAAAATCATTGCATTGGAAAATAGAAATTTCCATTTTGCAAGGAATATTAAAAATTTTCTTTCAGTTATGGTGATGTTACAAATTTAATCCATTCATGTCAAAAAATTTCTTTCAGTTCATATTGGACAATATGCTTTTCAGCAGCAAAACTCATAAATGCAAAACAAATTCCAAAGTGCAATTACAACCTTCCAAGCATAAATCCAAGAAAAATTCAAGCAAAATCCAAAAAGCATGTATGGTCATTACAATCTATCCAGACGAAGTGCAATATCAATCCAAATTCTAACATTTCAAGGCATAAATCCAAAAAAAACCAAAAAACAAATGAAAATGCAACACAATTCAAATTATCTAACACAAATTTCAAAAAAATTACATGTAAATGATCTTTCAATAGTGAATCCCTTTCAATCTGCGATATATAAACTGAAACATTTGAATTATGTACCATCCAAAATTGCATTATGTACCATCCAAATGAATGACCCTTGCCAGTGTCATGATCTCCATGCTAAATGATTGTTTACAAAAATCATGCAATCAGGCATTATGTTATCTTTCATGCAATCATGCAATATGTAAAATGAACAGTTTATATCAGGAATAGAACAAATATGGCCAATTCATTAGTGTTCTGTCAGTATTGAAATAATGTGATGTTTATGCACGACCATTTGGGGAATGAAGAGCGTGATTATCTGTCAACCATTTGGATGGTCAGCCTGGGATATATAACACATAATCGGATATTTAACACAATCAAAATTAATGTTTGTATATAAATTAAAATGTATATGAACCAACTTCCATTGCATTAAATATTTAAATTGAGTCCTTATGTTATATATGTGCTTCTGTGCTCCTGTAATATTACCTTACTATCAATATGAGGCATAAGACGGCCATATTTTGTATATATTTCAGTAGCTATGTGTTAAATTGATTTCTGAACCTTCAATTTTTCTAGTTGAGTCTTGCCCCATAGGAAGTGTAAAGTTAATATTTTTACCTAAAATAATTATACTTCTGATAAACAGCTTTCTTTCTAAACATCGATTGCAGAACATCATTGCAGAACAAATGAAATTGATGTATAGTAGAAGAATGATGGTTATTTCCTCATTTATTTAACAACTAATATGTGGGTTCTAAATTTATTCTGATATATAATTTTGTAAGCCATGCCTATGTCTTCTGTTTCATGCTTTTAGATTTACAAAATGATTAACAAAATCTACTGTGTTGGTTTTTAGAGCACCTGGACCATACTCAAATGGCAGAAATATCATCACTAATACAATTATCAGTTGCATTGATGACGAAGTCCTCTTAACTGTGTTAGTAATACTGGTGTTTGCTTGTTCAGGTGACATATTCTGTTGCTGATGAGTTGTGCACTCCTTTTGAAATCTGAGACTCAATCTACAGGTGATTTTCAATTTTCTAGATTGCATGTGGTTAATAGGTGTATATTTCATAGTATCCATGCTAAATTCTTCTCATAATAATGACTAAATACACTTCCGTTTAATATATGATGTTCAGTAGATACCAAAAAAATTGAAAGTCTGAAATGTAAAGCATATAACCTTTGATTAGCTTGGTGAAAGGTTTATATTGTAGTGAATTCTAGAATTGTTATAAGATATAGTTAGAAGATTTTAAAAGGTCTTTCAATGTAAATGGTGTTTGTGTTCCCCATACATGGACCTAAGGCTTCTATATAGTCCCTCAGATATCTAGTGGCATTATAGTATAACTACACTGGAGAATGGAGAGTTTTCAAGGAGTTATTTGAGAAAGTTGCAAGGAGGTAATAGAGGTGTATACTTGTCAGATTAAAGTGGGCAGAAACTGGGAAAATAAACTGATATGTTTCTAACAGAAACATAGTTGGAGACATGGAAGAAAAGCGAGAAAGCTGTAGTTTTGCTTGTCAAAATATAGCAGTTGTGTTAGTGATTCAAGTTATCTTTTCTTGAGTGATAACAGTGAATTGATTGAAGTAATTAACATGCTAATTGATTTAAGTATTGAACATTTATGACATTTATATGACTACAAAAGATATTAGGCAATGCACCATGCCTTTTTACCGCTTTAGTAGGAAGGTTGGCTTTAATGGTTTAAATGATAACGCAAAACATATCAATTTGGATGTAAATTTGTTTTAAATAACAAAGTAATCTGCATATATTTACATATATAAGAATATTAGCAGCCCATGTATGATGACTCCAGCGGTTCTATACATGGACATAATACATGGTCCCTGTCTTTAACATAGATGTACTGTCATTTACATATATACATATATATATAAGAATATTAGCAGTTATATCATGTTCTTCTCTTATTAGCATTTTCAACAATCTCTTTTATCAAATGGCTCAGATCTTCAAAAGATGACCCCCTCCCCCCATCCATTGATGTACTCTCACCTTTACTTGATATGCCTGGGCTCTCTTTCTAAACTCTCTTCCCCTGTCATTAAAGATTCCACTGACTTCTCCACACTTTCCCTGTCGACAACAGTACATGTAGCTTTCAAAACCTTTTCCCGAATCCTCAACACTTGCATCATCAGATTCTGATTGAAGAACTGCTCTTAGTGCAGTGGCCATGCAGTCACTCCTTCCAATGTCGAGGTCCAACAGCAGTGGGCCATGAATCCTCCAACCACATGGCGATTCAATACCTTCACATGTGCACATCATCGTGCGATCATCCCTTTCCCCTTAATACTCTCTTCAAAACCATCCCACAGCAGAAGATCATTGGCCCTAAGCACCCATACAAAACAGATGACCAGCATCAAAGGAAATGTGCAACAAAAAGAAAAAATGACAAAGAAATAAAATGAATAAATGACCCAACGAAGAAGGACTCACATGTTTCCAAAGGGGGAGGAAGATCAAAAGCAGTGAAGAATGAAGCACTGAAGAAAGAAGCTACATGATTAAAAGGACAAAGGAACTCACTTTGAATCTTCTTGTCCATGTATCTGAAGCATGAAAAAGGTTAGGAATTCATTAATCAAGAGAAAAGGATATGTAATCGAGAAAAGGATTAGAGCTTACCAATTACAATTTAAGCGTAAACATCTTATATAATTATTACTGTAACTAAATGATAAATGATGTGAACCTGCCATAATTTAAGACTCCTGATGAAAGGTTCAACTCCATAAGTCCAAAAGGCTGCAATTCAGTGTTGGAAAATGTTCCATTTTGAGAACATTTTGCAATATACATATAACCTGTTGGATTGTCCCAGTTTATATCAACCAATTCAAGAGATTCCCTGCTAAATTAGTTAAAGGCTGTTAAAATTTAAGGACTTTAAATGCAGAAATAACAGTTTCAGTTTACAAATGTGGTCTCAATAAAATTTGCATAAACAATGTGCTCCCTAGGTGATATAATTTTTCCTAGCAGCAGTGATGATCCAAAATCTACAACCATAATCATATATTGAATTGAATGCTGGTGCAAAAACTCATACAATTTGAAAAATCAGAACCAATTTTGGCCTGAAGGAACATTCCCTTTGACTGAAAATAGATTTCTATCATATTAATTGCTCTCTACAACCCAAATCTTCTTGAAACTACTGAAATTTTAGTTTTCCACTTAAATGTATATCACATATATTCAGCTAGTCACTTTTTTAATCTACCAAAGAGTTCAAAGTAGTATCAAAAATGTGATCCTGTTAAATTAACAGAATGCCAAACCTGCAAATTTACAGAACACCAAATGTTTTAGCTGAAACAAAACAATATGATGTGCTCAACATACACTTAAACAAATGTGGATGTTGATGCAAACAAATGAGCAGTTAATTCAAAAAAGTTAATGTGCTGAACAAAGTTAATTCACAAAAAAATTTGATGCTTGAAATTGCAAATTGCATCACATGACATTTCATATTGTGATAGTTTGGCAACCTGCCACATTAAAGTTTTATTTAAAACAATAGAGAAGTACGTAAGAGAGGAAAACTAAACTTCAATGGTTTAAAATATAATCACAATCTCATATTGTGATAGTTTGGCAATGTCAGGATCAAAGGAAGAGGAACTCACCAGCTTTGGCTGGAACCGAGCTCCAGCAGCCATGGTCGTGCTTGTGGACATAATCCCTCAGCCTTTGGCCTTCCTCAGGTGACCACAACCCCTTCATGTAGTTCACCTTCGGCTTCTCGCAAGTCATGCACCCCATTGTCCCTTCTCATACTGCTCACAACCAACCCTTCCATGCACGGGAAGGCACATTCCTTTGGATTTGAAGGGACCAACTAATCCTAATGCAAGGACACATTACTATTATACACACATAATTAAACTTAATGACATTGAAGTTGTCAGTCATTGCTTTCCCCAGCTAACCGCATATTGGTCGGCCAATGGACGTGGGCCCGGTCGAGATTCTCGATCAGCCAGTTAGAATGCATAGAAGAACTAGAGGAATTAGTTGTGAATATAATGATTTGCAATCATATGTCAATCATTGTGGGGACATCCAGCTCTTCAATATGACCAAAATTCTAAAAAAAATGTGCTTCTTCTCTCTTCAACCAAGAGAAAAGGTCGCATTTGAATAGGAACAGGCTACAGGCATGCACTTTCCTGTAGAACAATAAAAAGTACTCATGAGCTCAATATTGAAGCAATTTGTTATGTAAACCCTCTTCGCCTACATTTGATAAGCAAATTGATAAACTAAATTAGATATCCTCTTAAATCATGTCTTGAAATAAAAAAACACATATAAAGATAATTACCTTGTGACTCCTTACTAAATAGAACCTCCTTGAGAAAATCCATAGTTTGTCTTGCAAAATGTGAATACAAAAATAAATAAGATATTATTAATTAGTTTTTCTTGCAGAATGGGTTTTTACCCTCTTCCATGAGCACTAAACTCTTGCCCACTCATGTTCTTCATTTTTTCAAGCTCATATCAATGGAATATAAGTTTTTTACATCAAATACATAAAAAAATCATTTCAAAATTGAACTCATTTCAAAATGGCATTTTCTGACATTGACAGGATATTAAAATTCTCATTTAAAAAAAATCAGAATATTTTGATATCAGGATATTTGATAGAAAATATAGGTTCCCATTTTGATAGAGTT
Organism: Scilla litardierei; assembly: GCA_030789695.1. NCBI lineage: Eukaryota > Viridiplantae > Streptophyta > Magnoliopsida > Asparagales > Asparagaceae > Scilla > Scilla litardierei. The sequence continues at coordinate 216,339,982 of CM061141.1, read as the reverse complement.
CACAATGATTTGATATCATGTCAATTTGTTCATAGTTTGATATAGTTTACAGTGAGTTCATAGTTTCCCATTTTGACATATCAACTCATTCTTGAAATATCAATTTGACAAAAGAGAGTTGAAATATAGTTGAAATATATATTTGAAATATCAACTCTGATATTTTCTGATATTGACAGAAATTTGACAGAAAGACCTCTCAATGTGATATTTAGAAATTTTGATATTTGACGGGAAAAACCTCTCAACGTGAGGGAAAAACAAAAAATCTTGATATGCATTAGAAATTTTGATATGCATTAAAAATTTTAACATGCATATCAAAATTTCTAAATATCATGTTGAGAGGATACTTGACAGGACAAAATTTTTGAAATGCATTCATTCAAATCAGCATATTTTGATATCAGGATATTTAGAAATTTTAATATCCTGATATTGACATGATATTTGACAGGAAAAACCTCTCAACGTGAGGAAAACACAAAACAATGATAGTTATGTATGTTATTTCCATATGAGCCAAAGGCCCAACAAATCATTTAATGATTCATAATGAACTTTCCAATATAATGACTTCACCAATAGAAACAAAACAATAAAATTTAAAACCAAATAATAAATTTTAGCATTTACCAACTCACCAAATGCCTCAAGATGCTCCTTCTTCACATTCAAATCCCCTTTCATGCTCGCTCTTTGAGATAATCCACATTTGATTTTCAGTTCTCCTGCTAATACCATAACCCAAGCATAACAGAGTTGGCTGTAAATAGTGGTTTATAGACCACCAAGGAAGTTGCTTCCCATTCACTAATTAACTAACATTAACCGAAGCATCCGACATCATTCTCTTGATATGGCAAGTTTATCATATACCAAAGAAGTAATGAAAAAGGATTTAGATCAATATAGCTTAGATAAAAACAGTTAACATTTAGTATTTCTTCATCTATCTTATATAAATTGACATGTAATTAATTTATCTATTCAGCATTCTTGACATGGCAACGCTCTTGTAACTCCAAATGTAAATTAATATTTGGTTATAAACATATTACCCAAATGTGACGTGTGCTCTCCAAATGTTTGGTTCTCCTTGGCAACACTCCTGCAACTCTGACATGGGCCTTTTATACTTCCAAAGACAAAATTGTTGTATGTGAGGTTGTAAGTAGAAGGCATTAGGAAATCCGGTCTGTTGTGAATGTGTATTTACTGGGTTGGATGAGTTATTGGGCCAACCCAATTGGTTGGGCCCATACCCACTTGTATTCTCCCCTTTGGCTATAAATATAGACTTGAGGGCTCTCCCCTCAACACTTGATTCATAACACGTTATCAGCACGAGCCTCTAAAATTTTTGTTTTCCACAAATTTTTTTTTCCGTTCGTTGCAAAGGCGAAGGCGAAGGCGAGACGGGAGATTGACGAGCGCGGTGCAAGGCTTCCTCTATCAAAGGTCGTCATCCGCGTAGGGCTTCGAGCAACCGTCGCTATATCCGGAGGACGGATATAGAGGTAAAAACTCTAAAAACAAGGTTTTTAAATCATACGTATGATTGCCTCTCCCCTAGATCTCGCAAGATCGTCATGGGGATTCATCGTCGCCTTGAAAACGACGGATTTTCCATCCCAAAAATCAATTTTTTTTTTAGGGTTTTTGAATTTTCTAGAAATATCAAACCCTAAAACTACCCAAATCCCCCCCCGGCCACGCCTCCCCCCCCATGGGGGGGCCTAACCCTGCCACCGCCCACCCCCTGCAGGGGGGCGGCGCGGCCCCTGCCGCCGCCCTCCTCTGCAGGGGGGGCGGCCGCCGCCGTCCCGCCCCTACAGGGGGGGCGCCGCCCCCCCTGGCCGCCCCCCCTCTCTGCGGGGGGGGGGGGGGGGGGGGGGGGGGGGCGGTCCCCCTGGCCGCGCCCCCCTCTGCGGGGGCGACGGCCCCCGCCGTCCCCCCCCCGCAGCGGGGGGCGGCGGCCCCCCCCTGGCCGCACCCCCCCCTGCGGGGGGCGACGGCCCCCGCCGTCCCCCCCCCCCCCGCGGCGGGGGGGGCGGCGGCCCCCTGGCCACGCCCCCTCTGCGGGGGGGCGACGGCCCCCGCCGTCCCCCCCCGCAGCGGGGGGCGGCGGCCCCCTGGCCGCGCCCCCCCTCTCTCTGCGGGGGGGGCGGCGGCGGCGGCGGCGGGGCCCCCCCCGCCGTAACCCTAAACAACAGAGAAAGAAAGAAAAAAAAAACACACGCACAGTGCTGTGGGCCTGAAGCCCACAGCAGATCTGTGGGCTTCAGGCCCACAGAACTCTCAAAAAAAAAAACAGATCTGTGGGCATGAAGCCCACAGCAGATCTGTGGGCTTCAGGCCCACAGATTTTCATCAAAAAAAAAACAGATTTGTGGGCCTGAAGCCCACAGCAGATCTGTGGGCTTCAGGCCCACAGATTCTCATCAAAAAAAAAAAAAAAAAAAATTTGGGGGGAGGGAATAAGGCTATAAATGTGCCTCAAAAGGCAACTTATTAGCCCAAAAATTAATTTAAAAAGGGGTTTAAGGGCAAAATATTCGTGAAAAATCACGGTAAATTACGGGACATACATCGGGCAGACAAGGGCGTTTTGGGGATTTGTTAGGGGACTTTTTGGGATGACGAGGGAGACTTTTCCCTTCGACAAAGAAAATGTTAATTTTGGGCCCTTAATCAATTTAATTGATTAAACCCACTTACTTTACAACCTATGCATCGTAATTCTTTTTACATGCTTTACATCTATGGCAAAATTATGTGGATATTATTTGCGTGGTTGTAAATTTTATTTAAAAACTTAATAATTAGGAAGATCCTGCGACCGCTCTGCCGTTAGTTACCTAACCTAACGGTGTATGACGTTGCCCAGTGGTCCAATAATTATTAAGTGATTAAATATCGTTTTATCCTCATATGAATATACTGCCTGTGATGTCTGTGGATGAAAATGTTGATGAGCAAAATATTCTTGCATGAATTGCTAAATGTGGTTTTTGGATCGGCCGTTTAGTCCCACAGTTTATTTTCCCGCACTTTTCTTTTATTTTTGAGAGAAATTGTAGTGAGGAATTTATGTAAATGTCAAAGAAAGAAGACCTACTTCCATGGAGTCGGAAGCTACGCTTGAAGACGAAGATATTAAATGGGACCCACGGGGTTTCCAAAGTTGTATTTTCATTTTAATTCAAGCTGCAAATTTGTATAATTTGGACTGTGGACTTTTGGACTCTTTCTTGTGGGACTGGCCGATCCACACATTTAGCTTTTCATTAAATATTGCTTCCGCATAAAAATGTTTTTCTGGTTGATTATTAATTCATGCATGTTTGTGCTCTGCTAGATAAATGGCTAAAATTACAAGCGTTGACTTTGAAGTGCTGGATGCATCAGGCAGAAACTATCTAAGCTGGCAGCTAGATGTTAAGTTTCACCTGCGGGCCAAGTCCCTCATCACTGCTGTGACTGAAAAAGAAAATGTTAGCGATATAGAGAAGGCGCAAGCCATCATCTATATTCGCCGCCATGTGGACAAGACCCTAAAGGCTGAGTACCTTACGGTCGAAGATCCACTTGAGCTATGGACCGCCCTTGAGGACAGGTATAAACATCAGAGAGATGTCATACTCCCAAGGGCGAGATATGAGTGGGAGAACCTGAGACTGCAGGACTTTAAGTCCATTGCTGAGTACAACTCAGCACTTTTTAGCATCACCTCACGCCTGAAGTTGTGTGGTGAAAAAGTCTCAGAAGATCGCATGCTGGAAAAGACGTATACGTCTTTCCATGAAAAGGATGCGATACTTATGCAGCAATACCGTGAACGTAAGTTCACCAAGTATTCAGAGCTGCTGTCATGTCTTCTCATGGCCGAGCAAAACAGAGAGCTTCTTCTCGCCACTCACAATATGCGCCCTCCCGGCACTGCCCCCCTACCAGAAGCTCACCATACCTCTTCCCTCAAAAAGAAGAGGGATAATAAAAGAAAAGAAAGACCACAGAAAGGGGGGCAACAGAAAAGAGCCAAGGGCCCACCACAGCAGCGCAAGAATGAAGGGAAGCGCAAGTTCACCTGGCGCAGGAATGATAACAAGAAAAACAATGCACCCCCACCCAAGAGGGACTGGGAAGACCAGTGCCACAGCTGTGGCATGACAGGCCACTGGTCTAGAGTGTGCAGGACCCCAGTGCATCTCCAGGAGCTTTATAAACAAAGCAAGAAAAAGAATGCTGAATCAAACCTGGTGGCTGCGAATAATGCAGTCAAGTTTACAGCAAAAGACTTCGAGTCAGATGATCTGCTTGATTAGCCTATTATCATTTATCTTAGCATTTCTATTGTATGAACATTTTTATCTCATGAGAGCTTTTATGTATCTTCAATTCTGCTGAATAAAATTTAGCTTTTCTGAATGCAAATGTTTACTCATTTTTCATAAATGGAATGCTCTCATGACTGCTTAGTAGACAGCGCGTCAACACATACGATCCTTCAACACAAATGCTATTTTCATAGCATTATCCCGTATAAGAGCCCTGTAAACACAATTTCAGGGCCATCGGACATAATTGAAGGTTCTGGGAATGCAACCTTGTTGCTCCCCAATGGAACAGAAATAAAAATAAAAGATGCACTTTACTCTCCGAATTCCAAGAGAAACTTACTAAGTTTCAAAGATATCCGTTTTAACGGATTCCACTTGGAAACAGCAAATGTCAAAGAAAACGAATTACTGTATGTAACGTCTCAAGAAAATGGAGTTAAAACCATCCTTGAACGTTTTGAGAGCCTCTCATCAGGGCTCTACCATACAAAAATTCGGAGAGAGGAAGCAAACCTGACGGAGCACCTGAAGTGACCGACATCGGCCAAATTCTTACTTTGGCACGATAGACTTGGCCACCCCGGATGTGTGATGATGCACCGCATCCTAGCACAATCCCATGGGCATAACCTGAAGAACCAGAAGATTCTTCAGAAGGGAGAATTCCCTTGTGTACCCTGCTTTAAGGGTAAATTAATAACAAGGCCATCACCACTTAAAGTGGATATCGAGTCTCCTAGCTTCCTTGAAAGAATACAAGGAGACATATGTGGACCTATCCACCCCCCTAGCGGGCCTTTTCGGTACTTTATGGTACTGATTGATGCATCTTCGAAATACTCGTATGTGTGTCTACTTTCAACCCGCAACTTAGCTTTTCCAAAGCTTCTGGCACAAATAATAAAGTTGCGGGCGCATTTCCCAGACAACCAAATAAAGAAAATACGTCTGGATAATGCGGGGGAATTTACCTCTCAGTCATTCCAAGAATATTGCCAGGCAACGGGAATAGAAATTGAACATCCGGTGCCACATGTTCACACCCAAAATGGGTTAGCTGAGTCGCTAATTAAAAGACTCCAATGGATCGCAAGACCATTGCTGATGAAATCCCAGTTGCCGGTGGATGCATGGGGACATGCAATTTTGCATGCTGCATCACTAATAAAAATTAGACCCTCAGGAGGTCAGAGTCTATCTCCAATGCAACTCGCATATGGAACGCCGCCGAACATCTCTCACTTGAGAATCTTCGGCTGCGCAGTCTATATCCCCATTGCACCACCACAGAGGACCAAGATGGGCCCTCAACGTTGCCTAGGTATCTACGTAGGGTTTGACTCACCCTCCATTATAAGATACCTAGAACCCCAAACGGGGGACGCCTTCAAGGCACGCCTTGAAGACTGCAATTTTGATGAGACGTATTTCCCCAAAATGGGCCTAGACATCGAAAAGTCTAGTGCAAAGCAAATGTTGACGTGGGATACAAAAAGCTTGACCCACTACGATCCGGTAACAAGACAATGTGATGATGAGATCCGGAAGATCTTACACATCCAGGACACAGTCCACAGATTACCGGACTCGTTCACTGACAACCAGAAGATTGTCAGATCACACATCCCTGCTGCGAATACTCCAGCTAGGATTGACATCCCGAAGGATGGATGCAATCCACCGGCAGCAGAAGTGGCTGCACCTCAACAGAAAAGAGGCAGACCACCAGGCTCCAAGGATAAAAATCCAAGAAAAAGAAAAATATCCGGAGACCTTGGGACGATACCCCCACAGAGAAACGAGCTCGTGTCCATACCCTCTCCCCTCCCGGAATCCACTGCAGAGGAACTGCCGGGAGAAACAGAAATATCACTAAATTATGTACGTACAGGGGAGGTATTGGACAGAAAGAGTACAGTCGTCGACGATGACTTCGCGTTTCACATTGCCATTCACGTCGCCGGAAGCGATGATGATTATGAACCACACTCCGTTGCTGAATGCAAACGTAGAGATGATTGGCCAAAGTGGAATCAGGCAATAGAAGCCGAGCTGGACTCGCTTCAGAAACGAAAAGTCTTTGGGCAAATAGTCCAGACACCTACCGGTGTCAAACCTGTGTGATACAAATGGGTATTCGTCAGAAAAAGAAACGAAAATAATGAGATCGCACGCTACAAAGCCAGACTTGTAGCACAGGGATTCTCCCAAAGACCGGGTATAGACTATGACGAAACATACTCCCCGGTCATGGATGCGATCACGTTCAGATTCCTGATAAGCTTAACAGCAAAGGAAGGCCTAGATATGCAGCTAATGGATGTTGTGACTGCATATCTATACGGCAATCTCGACAAGGAGATTTACATGAAACTTCCTGATGGCTTTTCAATGCCTGCTGAACTGAAAGATAGACCTCGGGACGTCTATTCTGTTAAGCTACAAAGATCATTATATGGTCTCAAACAATCAGGAAGAATGTGGTATAATAGACTCAGTGAGTTCCTTGTTCAACAAGGATTCACGAACAATGAAGTCTGCCCTTGTATCTTCATAAGAACAAAGGGAAAAGGATTCGTGATAATAGCTGTCTACGTAGACGACCTGAATCTCATAGGATCTCCCGAAGAGATCACTGAGATATCTGTAAGCCTAACAAAAGAATTCGAAATGAAAGACCTAGGCAAAACCAAATTCTGCCTTGGCTTACAGATTGAACATCAGAAAGACGGAATCCTACTACATCAAACCACATATACGAAGAAAATGTTGCAAAGATTCCATATGGACCATTGCCATCCATTGAGTACACCTATGGTGGTACGATCCCTGGATGCACATAAAGACCCCTTCCGGCCGCTGGAAGAGGGGGAGGATATACTTGGTCCGGAAGTTCCCTATCTGAGTGCCATCGGAGCACTACTATATCTGGCAAACTGCACGCGTCCCGATATAGCGTTCGCAGTAAATTTGCTTGCCAGATACAGTGCAGCGCCCACGCAGCGCCACTGGACCGGGGTAAAGCACCTTCTGCGCTACCTCCAAGGGTCTACAGACTTGGGACTCTTCTACAAAAATGGAACACCCTCTACACTTGCAGGTTATGCTGATGCAGGGTACTTATCTGATCCCCACAAAGCAAAATCACAGACTGGGTACGTGTTTACCTACGGAGGGACAGCCATTTCCTGGAGATCCATCAAGCAAACCTTGACGGCAACCTCATCCAATCACTCGGAGATCATTGCCATCCATGAAGCAAGCAGAGAATGCGTATGGCTACGCTCAGTCATCCACCACATCTTGTCTACGACCGGACTGAAGACTGGAGACCTCGAGCCCACTACCATGTTCGAGGACAATGCTGCTTGCATAGCTCAGCTACGAGGTGGTTTCATCAAAGGTGACAGAACGAAACACATTTCACCAAAGTTCTTCTGGACGCACGAGCTACAGAGAGATGGCAAGATCGACATCAGACAAGTGCAGTCATGTGACAATTTGGCAGATTTGTTCACTAAAGCCCTTCCTACTGCTACTTTTAGAAAACTTGTACATAGGATTGGAATGAGACGCCTAAGAGATCTGAAAGCCTGAGAGCTTGTACAGATCAGGGGGAGTTTGGCAGAGTTTGTACTCTTTTTCCTTAACTATGGTTTTTCCCACTGGGTTGTCCATAGCCAAAGGTTTTAACGAGGCAAATCTCCCCAACTCAGGATCCTGAAGTATCCACCCCATGTGAGACCCATACAGGCTCAGAATCCTGAAGCATTCATGAGCAGGGTCCACAACTATGGCTGGATAAGGGGGAGTGTTGTGAATGTGTATTTACTGGGTTGGATGAGTTATTGGGCCAACCCAATTGGTTGGGCCCATACCCACTTGTATTCTCCCCTTTGGCTATAAATATAGACTTGAGGGCTCTCCCCTCAACACTTGATTCATAACACAGTCAAGTTTTTAAATGGCAAATGTTTTTAATGACTGCCTTTTTTAGGTGAGTGCTTGTGTGTGAGAGGGGGGGTCATGACATATGGTGGGTGACGAAGGTGCCATGAAGTAAATTGCAGGAATCATGCTATATGTAGATTACATAACGTTTATAAATGCCATTTTTAAATAAAAAAGAGAAAAATTAAATTATGAAGGAATTAACGGTCATGTGTATCAGATGAATATGCCATACAGATCCACACGTACGTATTAAAAATTGTAAATATATGTTAAACATAAGTAATCAACTAACTATATAAGTTGCAATATTCCATGGTCGTATGTTATGCCAAATCTTACATGTTATATGGAGCCAAGACTATGCTATACAATTAAAAAAGAGAGGGTGAACGGAGAAGCTGAAGAAAGAACTAACACAAAAGAATTGATAAAGAATTACGTAGAATCTAGAAAATTTCAATATAAAGAGATTTGAATACATGAGATATGAATCGACTAAAAGTGGAATGAATTAGGAAAAAATCACAACCCTTGCAGAGATCTAAAGAGAGAAAATAGGATAGACCTTTTTTGCTTGGAGAGCGGGGAGTCGAATCCATCACCAAAGAAGTTGGACTTGTCATTAGGCCTCCCTGATCTGCTTCACGGTGAGCGAAATCAATCCATGGCCCCCACGGACATGGTGTGCTTTCGCTCACCGTTAAGCAGATAAGAGCAACTGAGATGTTAGAGTTAGAACTCAAATGGGATCGATGAAATCCTAAAGCAAAGTTTTTCTCATTGGATGAGGCGTGAGTGGCGTCAACAGCAACGAAGCTTCACACCAGTGTCAACAAAACAGTGACATATAAAATAAGATAGTAATTTGGAAAAATAAGTGCAAACATATGAAACAGAACTAATCCAGCATATAGTTAGGATCTCACTTCAATACATCATCAATCCAAAAATAAAACTAATGCTTTTTAAAAATGGGGGGGACCCAACAATAAAAACCCATCAAAACTACATAAACCCCAAAAAATGGATCAAAAAATTCAACTTTTCTTCTTTGAGGAATTTCTACAAATACTTAGCAGGACATGTGCTTCCATCTCTACCCACAACATTAACAAATTTAGCACAACCTATATTGATGGCATGTATGTAACTAAAATAGCCATTGCAACAGATTTATGGATGCAAAGTGGCAGGCCATGGAAAAATTACATTCAAAGAAAATCAAATGTCATACATAACTGAAAGAAGCATACAGATAGTCTAGAGTCTTGAACATAAATATGGAGCTTTTACAATTTTTCAACGCATCGGGGTCAGGTAACCGCGGCAGACTTTCACTGTGATCTTCCAGTTATCCCCTTTATAAATGGGGGACCATAATATAAAGCTATATAGCTACGTAGAAATGCGCATATCTACCATACCTTCACCTTTTCTAAAAAATATGATGCATATCTACCATACCCGAGTGATTCCTTCTAATAAGAGTGCTACGAACCCTAATCCCAACTAGGGCAAAATAACAGCACGAAAGCAGGAACCCAAAAGGGGAAAACTACTAAAAAAACAAAATGAAACTAATTAAAAAAGAATACATTTTGAGAGCAAGAGCAAGACGCTTGCTGTCAAGCTTCGGCATCTCCTAAGCATCACGCGTGCTGCTCATCACGCAAAAGCTCAACACGCAAAATCCAAAATCGCGTGTGCTGCTCATCTCCTAAGCATCGCGCGTGCTGTCAAGCTTCGGGATTCAAATATTTAAGTGCAAAATCCAAAAGCAAAATCAAAATCAAAAGCAAAAGCAAAATCTCATCTTTAAAAGTCCCAATAGAAGCAAACAATCAATCAGAATAGAAAAAAATCTCAACTTTAAAAGACCCAACTGATTTTTAAGTGCATGTTGTTGTTGATGGCCGGATCTTGATGTAGAGCAAGCCCAGATGTGGAAGCTTTGAGGTATGATGGCCGGATCTTTGTTGTTGATGGCCGAATCTATCTGATTTGAAAAAAAAATCCAGTCACTAAAACATGCAGCTGCAGTAGAGAACATCAACAAAGAGGGGAGAGGAGACCTTGCATGTTGTTGTTGATGGCCGATTCTTGATGTATAGCAAGCCCAGATGTGAAAGCTTTTGAAGGTGGTGGGCTCTACGTGAGAGGAGGGCAGCTACGCTTGGGGGATTGGGGATGGAGAAGAGAGTAGACGCACGCTCTTTGAGGATGGAGTTATGATTTCAGTTTTCCCAAACAAATTTCAAATACAACTTTAATTTTTCCAACCAAAGGTTCCCCCCCAAATTCGAAAATTCCCCCCCAAAGTTTTCACAATCAAAGGTCCTAGTCAGCATGTCCTACATAACCAATTTCTCATCTCCCAATTTCTCATATTCAAATTCTCTTATATAAAATGTATAACCAACAAAATGTATTACCCAAAACCCAAATTCTCTTATCCAAATTCTCTTATCCAAAAACCCATGATAACATCCCTGTTTTATTTTATATATATATATATATATATATATATATATATATAAATATATATATATAAAGATGTCCACGAATCACGGAGGGGTGATTTTGGATCCAGGCGGCGACGTTCTTGGATCAAGCTTGGCGGGGGGATCTGGATCTCCCACTGGCGGCGGGATCACGGAGGGGGGATCTGGATCAAGCACCGGTGGCGAGAGCTCGGCGGGGGGATCTGGATCTCCCACTGGCGGGGTTGGCTCTATCTCGACTGTCATTGACTTGCAGGAGAGGGACAAGTCGGTGATCGTTGGTAATGATGGCAAGTCGGTGGCCCACGTCAAGCTGGCGGCTTCCTCTGGAAAGGGCTTGGGTTCTAATAAGGCTAATGGTGACGGGCTCAAAACTAATCCTGGGGTTGATGATCAAAATGGTGGGTGGACTTTGGTCTCAAGGAAGAAGACCCAACCTGGATTGGGTGGGACCGGGATTTCCATGGGAGGGGGGAGAAGATCTGGATATTCTGCTCCATTGAATCACGTTCGTTCTGGAGAGCCAAGAGGTAGCTTTCGTTCTTCTGGTCAATCTACACATTTGGATGCTTGTAAGGTGTTTGCTAAATTGCCCAATCGACCCAAGGCTGATTTGACGATTGACAATAAATCAGCTAAATTATCCTGGGCTGATATGTGTGCTAACAGGAGATCCTACGGGTCTGATTTCTCCATGGATTATGTGAAGCCGGGGTTGAATGAGGATGGATCCCAGGTTGCCCTTGTATCCAACTCTCTTCTAGCTAAAGGCCAGGCGCAATGGAGCAACACTCTGGTGGGATATGTTCTTGGAGATATTCCGTTTTACGGCCAAATTCGTGCTTGGGTGGATAGGCTATGGTATTTAAAGAGGGGGCCCAGGATTTTTAGTAGAGAAAACGGCTTTTTCTACTTCAAATTTGAGGATGGACATGAATGTGAAAGGATCCTGCATGGTGGCCCTTGGCTATTTGAGGGCAGACTGGTGGTGTTACAAAGATGGAGCACTACGATTCGACATGAAAGAGATATCCTTTCTGCAGTACTAGTTTGGGCTCAGCTTCATGGAGTGCCCCTGGATATGTGGACTAGAGATATTTTTAATATAATTGCCTCTGTTATTGGTGTGCCTCTTTGTTTGGATAGGCAAATGGCAAAACTGGAAAGGATATCATATGCCCGATGTCTTGTGGAGGTGGATGCTATTAAACCTATTCCTACTCAAGTCATGGTTATGCTTGAAGATGGTTCTAAAATACCGGTCGGAGTGAAGATTGAAGGAGAACCCCCTAGGTGTTCTAAGTGCATCTGATTCGGTCATTCAGATATACAGTGCCCTGACAAGATGAAGCCCCCTTCGATCCAAAATTCTATTTCAGTTGAGAAATTATTGGAGAATAATGAAGCTCCCCCTGAGAAACCTATGGATAATGGTGAGCCCCAAAATGATATAGGCATCCTACCTGGGAATAATGTTGCTGAAATTAGCCTTAACTTAGAGATCAGAGAAAAACCTCCTTTGCCTCTAACCCGTGGTAATGAGGAGGTTGCACCCATCTTGCCTGATCCGAATTCTATGGCATCCTCTACTCAGGTGGGGGATAAAGTGCCTATACTTGATGTTAAAATGCCTTCGGAAACTGTGGATATAATTGGACACTCTATCGGAACTGAAGCTGCGGCTCCACTTCCTGATGATTGTCAACGCTTGGATCCTGGGGAATACAATCTGCAATCAATTGGATGTGCGGTGGTGACTTCACCTGCTGATGGTGGATCTATTGCTATTGCTGGATTGGTAGATGACTCTAACTCTATTACAGATGATGGCCCTCCAGGTATTATTTTATCTGCTACCCCTTTACCTGATCCTGTTGTTCAGTTAACAGATAAGTCTTTGTGCAGTGACCAAGCTCCTAATGACATACCCATTGCTGACCCTTTGACGACCTTAAACCCCGAATGGGTGAATGAATCAAAAGAAATAAACATGTTGGCTAATATAGGGGGGGATCAAAACAGGAAGAATGCTATCTCTGAACCTATGGTGGGAGTACTAGGAGGAGTTTGAGAATCAAAGAAGGGGCTTCGGGGAAGCCAAACCAACAATGTTAATGATGAGTATCTTTGTTTGGAATGCCTGGGGCCTAAATAACCCTGTTAGGAGGAGGGACCTGCGGGACAGACTCAAGATTATTAAGCCTACTATGGTTATCCTTGTTGAGACAAAGTTGAAGAGCGACACTGGGAGATGGCGTAGTTGTTTCCCAAAGGAATGGAAGATATTTCACAATTTCCACCTACAGCCTAAAGGGAGGATTTTAATTGGGTTGGCAGATGTGTGACAGGCTTCTATTATTTCTATATCTAGCCAACATATAACTTTGACCTGCAGCAATACGGGAGGTCTTTCAGTTTTGATAACGGGTGTTTATGGATCTAATCTTCGGAGTGAGAGACATCTACTCTGGGAACATCTGGAGGCGGATTCGGTTTTGCATAAGGGTGCTGCTTGGATAGTCACGGGAGATTTCAATTGTGTAAGATTCTCAAATGAAAAGAGAGGTGGTAGGAGTTGTGACTTTAATGTTTTGGAAGAATTTAATAACTGTGTTAGTAAGTGCTCTTTATCTGATGTCAAAAGTGTGGGGAATCCTTTAACCTGGTGTAATCAACGGATTGGTGATGGGCGAATTACGGCAAGACTGGATAGGGTGATGTGTAATTCTGCTTGGCTACACTTACTTCCTGACACGTTTGTTGAGTATTTAGACTCTAATACGAGTGAACATTCTCCGATGTTAGTAAAACTCCACCACAACCGCATTTCCTACCCTAAACCATTTCGGGTTTTCAATGCTTGGGTCAAGTTTAATGGTTATCAACAATTGTTGGAACCGTCTTGGAGTTATCAGGTTGCTGGTTCTCCAATGCACAGGCTCTTTATCAAGCTTCGTAACTTCAAGCCAATCCTACGGTCGTGGGCAAAGAACCATGATATGAATGGTGATATTATGGCATGCACGGGTGCTTTACATGATATGCGAAATTCTCCTGACATCCATCATAATATCCGGCTTCAACTCCAGGAGAGGGATTTGGCTAAAAAATTGACTTCTATGATTGATGCTGAAGAAGAAATGTTACGCCAGAAGAGCAGGCAAAATTGGCTTTCTCTTGGGGATAAAAACTCAAAATTTTTCTACACGGCCATGAGAGCCCGGCAGAATCATAATAATCTTGGGCATCTCATAGACGCTAATGGGAATCTTGCCTCTTCCTGGGAGAATATTAGAAATGAGGCTCCTAAGTATTATGAAGAACTTTACAATCAAAATAGCTATTGGGATATTTTTCCCAACTTGGTCCCAAAGAGAGTTGTAACGCATGATGCTGCTGTTTGGCTGGAGCGGTGTGTCTCTAATGAGGAGATTAAGGAGGCGGTGTTCCAAATTGGGGTGGATAAATCCCCAGGTCCGGATGGGTTTAATGGTTACTTCTTCCAACATGGGTGGAGTGTTGTAGGTAACGATTTCTCGGAGGCCATTCACTCTTTTTTCAGATCTGCTTCTATTATGCATCATATTAATCACACAAATCCTACCCTTGTTCCTAAAAATTCTAATGCCTCGAGCCTTAATGACTACAGACCCATTGCTTGATGTAATGTTGTCTACAAGGTGACTAGTAAAATTATTTGTAATAGACTCAGGCTTATTATCCATGATCTTATATCCCCAAACCAGTCTGCTTTTCTTAAGGGTAGACTTCTATCTGATAGTGCTCTTCTAGCACATGAACAGATCAGGGATTTTAGCAACCCTATGGGAGCCAGGGCTTGCTTGAAGTTGGATTTGAGGAAGGCATTTGATAGTGTCAACCGACAATTCATATATTTTATTCTTCACAGAATGGGGTTTGGCAGGAGATTCATACTATGGATTCAGGAATGTATTTTCACTCATACTTTCTCGGTAATTATTAATGGTTCTCCGACTGGCTATTTTAGGGGAAATCGGGGCATTAGACAAGGTGACCCGCTTTCACCTTATCTCTTTTTTATTTGCATGGAGGCTTTTTCTCTGCTACTTGAAAAATCTATTTCATTGGGTTGTATTAATCCCATGAAGCGGACTGGAGCTATATCCCACCTCCTCTTCGCGGATGATCTGCTGCTATTTTGTCGGGCTAATAAGCACTCTTTTGAGGGCTTAATTCTCTTACTGGAGGATTTTAGTAAATTTACAGGATTGGATATTAATATGGATAAGAGTACGGTGCTTTTTTAGTAAAGGGACTCGCAATCCATCGGATTTGGTAAACCTCCTTGGTATCAGAATGGGGAGTGCTATTACTACTTATTTGGGACTGCCATTATCCCCTAAATATCCAAAACCCACCATGTACGGCAGGCTGGTTGATAAGTGCAGGAAGCGATTGCAGGGCTGGAGTTCTTCTTTATTATCAATTTCAGGGCGAATTGAACTGGTTAGAACAGTGATATATGGCATGGTATTATTTTGGATCCAAGTTTACCGTATTCCTAAATCCATCATCCGTACCATTACCTCTATTTGTAAGAAATTCATCTGGGGGACCTCTAATTTATGGGCCTGGAAGGAGATATGTACTCCCAAAGATGAGGGTGGTGTTGGTCTAAGGTTGCTCCCAGACTTAAACTACGCGGCAGGGGTCAAATTGACCTGGCGTATGTTATCAGAAGATGGGCTTTGGGCTACATATATGAGACACCATTACAAAGATTCATCTTCTTTTTTTGCTGCTAAAGAAACTCCTACCCAGTCGGGAACCTGGAAATTCATGCTTGCTTGCAGACGGTTCACCAAACACTTGATTAGGAGACAAGTTCGAGATGGTACTTCCACTCTCTTCTGGCACGATAATTGGCTACCTTCTGGCCCTCTAAGTGAATCTTTTGAGGTCCCGGAAGATGGAAATTGCAAGCGTGTTCTGATTATTGGGACGAGGAAGGATGGATTTGGGATGTTACTATTGATCCAATCCGATTACAACTTCAGGGCATCACGTTGGAATCTGGGGATGATAGCTGGGTCTGGACTTTGGGGACCACCTTCAGGTTTGATGCGGCTTGGAAGGGTATTAGAAGTCCTAGGGAGAAATTCAAATATTATAAACTTCTATGGTTTACAAATCATATACCGAAGCATTCACTGGCAGCTTTGCGTGCGTTTCTAGGCAAATTGCTGACCAAATGCCACTTGGCGGCCTGGGGAATAGATTCAGAAATGTCTTGCGGCTTGTGTGATGCGAATTTACCAGAAGATATTGACCATTTGTTTTTTGCTTGTAATTACACAGGGTATCTCCTTAAAAGATGCTTGTTAAAGTTAGGCGTTTCATCTGCTATTGATCCTCAATTGTCTAGGGTGGGAGATTACTTTCTATCTCATTTTTCTGGAAAGGATCCATTGAGCATTCTATCAAAAACAGTACTAGCGGCACTGATATGGTATATCTGGAAGGAAAGAAATAGAAGAATTTTTGAAAAACAGAAACGGACCAAGTTTGATCTATTTGAAGAGATTGCGTTGGATGTCAGAGCTGGTCTTGTTAGTCTGGAACCGGATTCTCAGGGTGCCAAAGAAGTATTTGAGAAGTGGGAATTCCGGGATGCGGGATGAACTATACTTGTTTCATTGTTTCATTAACTTTTTCATCTTCTTTGCGCTTGTGCCCTCTCCCCTCTCTGTTCCTGCCTGTTAATTGTATTTTATGTAACCTTATATTTTCTCCTTAATAAAG